>CAIGQW010055671.1:7302208-7316763 GCA_903798125.1 Danio choprae | reverse complement strand
TTTATTTTTTTTTTTTTGGCCTCACGGTTGCGCAGTGGATAGCACGTTTGCCTCACAGCAAGAAGGTCGCTGGTTCGAGCCTCGGCTGGATCAGTTGGCGTTTCTGTGTGGAGTTTGCATGTTCTCCCTGTGTTGGCGTGGGTTTCCTCCGGGTGCTCCGGTTTCCCCCACAAGTCCAAAGACATGCGGTATAGGTGAATTGGGTAAGCTAAATTGTCCATAGTGTATGAGTGTGAATGGGTGTGTGTGGATGTTTCCCAGAGATGGGTTGCAGCTCGAAGGGCATCCGCTGCGTAAAACATATGCTGGATAAGTTGGCGGTTCATTCCGCTGTGGCGACCCCAGATTAATAAAGGGACTAAGCCGAAATGAAAATGAATGAATGAATGAATATATATTTATTTATTTATTTATTTATTTATTTATTTATTTATTTATTTATTTATTTTTATTTTTATTTTTTTTTAACAACAAACCTGTGTCGATATTGTGAAACACTTAATGATTTTCCTTACCTAATAGAATCGTGTAATGGATTATATTCTATACCCTTAAATTATTGTCTTAACTAAGTAGAAATTACCCCTTAAGTGTCATACTTCAGAATAAAATTTAAGGGGCTTCATGCAACTTGGCACAGGTTTTAGATGTATACCCGATTTACACCTACTGCAATGTTATTGTCCAGTTGCCCATTGTTGGTTGCAGTAATGGCCCTGTATAAACCTCCCAATTAGTTTACAGACACATAATGGACTCCCTGATTATATCAAACAAGTTAAAGAGTTAGTTAAAGAATTGGTTCACCCAAAAATTAAAATTCTGTTATTAATTACCCTCATGTTGCTCCAAACCTCTGAGATCTTTGTTCGTCTTCAAAACTCAACTTTTTTTAGGTGTTTAGATATTTAGGTGAAATCAGAGAGCTCCCTCATCCTCCACAAACAGCAGCGATCCTGAAAAGTCCAGAAAAATACAACAAAACCAAAAAAATAATTCTTCAAAACAGACCAAATGCCTTCAATTGATGCCAAATGGTTCAATTGATGTATTTTCAAGTTATGATAATCTTTTTGTGCACACATAAAACAAAAATAACGAATTTATTCAACAGTTTCTTCTTCTCATTGTCAGTATATTTCTCATGTGAAATTATCCTTCTGTTCATGATGCAATTAAATTTCATAATTGGTGTGCTATTAAAAATATGTATGAGCCAACTTAAAGGGATAGTTCACCCAAAATGAAAACGTACTCTTTAATGGTTCCTTTATGGGTTAGTTTATTCTGTTGAACACTAATGAAGATATTTTGGCGAAAGCTTAAAACCTGTATCCATGACTTCCATATTAGGAAAAACAAATACTATGGAAGTCAATGGTTACAGGTTTCCAGCTTTCTTCCATATATCTTCTTTAGTGTTTAGTGTCAGGTTTGGAACAAGTGGAGGAAGAGTAAAGGACAGAATTTTCCATTTTGGGCGAACTATCCCTTTAAGATGCAGCATCTAGAACAGTCTGCTTTATCGCTGAAAAGTACCGCAAGCATATGCAGTTTGAATGTATTGGCATCTGTTGCCTATTTTTTCCCCCAGGTCAGCAGAAAACAAGCATGTGGGTAGTATTACAGTCATTGCCTGGCAGCTCGAGGAGAAGAGAGATCATCACACACCCATCAAACAACTACAAGACACCATCAATGGCAGGGTGAGCCTGACTGTGGCACGACATCTCAACCAACAGAACATTTGTTCACTAGTTTAACTTATTCTGACATGTTTTTGATTGGTTCTCGGCGTTGATACAGACTGTCCTCCCTGTGGATGAGA
The DNA here is from genome assembly GCA_903798125.1 of Danio choprae. NCBI lineage: Eukaryota > Metazoa > Chordata > Actinopteri > Cypriniformes > Danionidae > Danio > Danio choprae. Next base: position 7,314,935 of record CAIGQW010055671.1, on the reverse strand, counting down.
GCCTGACAGAATCTGTGGGAGTCCGAGCAAAATACGCCTCTCTGTGGAAAGACTCATTTCTACGATCTGGTAAGAATGTCAACCAATAGAAGAATGACTTGTTCGGTGAGACGGAAATGCACTGTGTGGCCAAATGTGTGTAGGAAAACTGTAGGATTGATTTCAAAGGTGCAAATTTCAATGTTTTTGGGATGCGATGATTCACTGCACACGTGTTAAACTGGTTCACACCAAATGCCAGTTTAAGGATTTGTTTATACATACAAAATTGGGTTGCATGAATGATGCAGAATGCAACACGTTTGCCGTGAACGCACAGAATTCATTCAATTAGTTCAAGACATTCAACTCAAGTTTAAAATTAGTAGAAGGTGAAAAGCTTCCTGCAAGTTATCTAGAGCGCTTGATGTGGTGCTTTACATTTGGTGTGAACCCAGCATTATAATAAAAGTCCATACTGATTTATAACGTTTGTTGACTATAAAAATATAAATCTTCCATAATGCATGTTTGTTTTGCAAACATTTTGCTTCTATCAGATGTGATAGAGTTTTGGAAAAACGTAATGACTTTTGTCTGATGAATCTGTCTTTCTTTAGGCTACTTTGATGGGAGTAATGTGTTTTATTTTGTTTTGTTGGGGGGTTTTTTCGGTTTTTTTTTTTTTTTTACAAAGTTGACTTTTTTCAGGCGACATTACTGAAGTCATCACTGTCACTTTTCTTTAGAAGTTACACTTTTATATGCTGATTCATTGCTCAAAGTTTGCACAAGTTAAAAAGCTCTTAACATTTTTGACGAAACAAACAGTACTTGTAATCATTTTAGAATTCTTTGAATAGAAATTTCAAGCAAAGTAGCATTGATTTTATATATATATATATATATATATATATATATATATACATATATACATATGGATTTATCAGTGGTAAAGTCTTTACCGCCACTTGACAATGCATAAATTAAAAAAAAAATTTAAAATGTTTTTTTTTTTCTAAAATAATCTTACAGAATGGGCGGCACGGTGGCTCAGTGGTTAGCACTATCGCCTCACAGCAGGAAGGTCGCTGGTTCGAGCCTCGGCTGAGTCAGTTGGTGTTTCTTTGTGGAGTTTGCATGTTCTCCTCATGTTCGCTTAGGTTTTCTTCTGGGTGTTCCGGTTTCCCCCACAGTCCAAAGACATGCAGAATTGAATACTAAATTGGCCATAGTGTGTGTGTGTGAATGCAGGAGTTTATGAGTGTTTCCCAGTGCTGGGTTGCAGCTGGAAGGGCACCCGCTGCGTAAAACATATGCTGATTAAGTTGTCGGTTCATTCCGCTGTGGCGTCCCCAGATTAATAAAAGGACTAAGCCGAAGGAAAATGAATGAATGAATAATCTTACAGATCCTGAACTTTTGAACAGCATTTTACAGTAACACTCTAGGTAGGAGATAAATATGCAGTTAGAAGAACTCTTGTCATTAGTTTGACATTTTAAAAAGTTTTTGTATATTGGCATTTTTTAAATCATTCACAACTGTTTAATAATTGCTTTGAAGAAGTTTGTCAAGCAATTTATTTTGTAGTAAAATTAGCACATCTTAATTAACCTTAATAAAAGGGAGGAGTAACATCTGTGCATCCTTGCTCTTAAAAAAAGCATTGATCGCCACTGTACAATGCTTAATGACTCTATAGGAAATATTGACAGAGACAGAGCTACTAAGAATAACATATGATAATTGTGTTTTATTGTTGTAATAGTGCTTTCCCCAAGCTCAAGGCCACTTAGTTCCATTTTTATTGACAGAAGTGAAATCCAGAGCCTGGTCATAATGTCGTAAAAGCACACAAATTCAGTTTTAATGCCACGGCCTGGCACAATTGATCTCTCTCACAGTTTGATTGTGTTTTTGTGTCTCAGTGTTTGGTGGCACCATGTCACGGATGTACCGTTTTCCAACCACTGATGGGAATCATTTACGAATCCTGGAACAGATGGCTGAAAGTGTCTTGTCACTTAACGTCCCACGACAGTTCGTCAAACTCTTACTGGAAGAGGATTCAGCAAGGTGTCTTTCACAATCTTAGAAATACACACTGAGCAGCATGCACAGTGATCATTTTATTTATATGGGTGTAATGGAGATCGAAATTAGAGTACAACCTACAGTTTCTTAAACTTTGTCATATTTTAAGTTATCCTAACAGGAGTTAATAAACAAACAAGGGTCTGTTCTAGTGGTGTAACAGTACACAGAAGTCACCGTTTGGTACATACCTCAGTTTTGAAGTCACAGTTTAATACGTGTATGGTACAACAGGAATAATAACAAATCCCCGATGCTTGTTTTTTCTTTTTATTTTGAACAGGCAGAAGTGTTTCGTTTCAATCGCTACAGAACGTAAGAGCTGCTTGTGATGCTGACGTACAAAATAAACAGAATAATGAAAAATTTAAGTTTGTAATTAGACTGCATATTAAACATTCAAAGTTTGAGCCCAACCCTCAGAAGTACTGTTCTCAGAAGAACAGTAATTGTGCAAAACTGAAATCTCTTTTAATGAAAATACTAGCACTGACTTGAGGTTCATTTTTAACAGCGGGTGTAGCTGACGCTCATGTTCAATCTTGTGCGTGTATGTAGAGAAAGAACTCAGCTTGAGCATGAGATGGAACATAATCCTATATTTCCATTGTTTTTCTATGTAAACGCAGTTGATGCATGTGCGTGACCACTTGCATCTTCTGCAGCGCCTCACACACCATGTCAAAATAAAAAAAACTTTCAACATTTACACACAGTGGCGCTCATTACTGTCACATAGCAGTAGACCAATCAGAAGAACTCAAAAGCAGGACAACAGTTGCGAGCTTCTGTGTGCCAAGTTGACAACGGCAACATGGAGGAACCATTTCTTTTATCGTATTTTTAGACTCTAAGATGCGTTCTTTGTGAATCGATGCTAAGTTGTTGCACTGATGTGGTCTTTTCTACCTAACTGTAGTGACTGGACACTGAGTGTGTTTGTCATGGGAGTGCAAGAACCGCTAGATTACAGTATGCCCTTACACCCCTAGTTTGTTCACTTCCTACTAATGTTTGACCGCTGCAACCTTTAGAAGTCTTATGGTACGTTTACATGATAACAATGTAGCCAAAAATGGAAACGTTTTTTCCCTTGCATTTAAAAAAAAATGTCTACAAGACATTTTCAAGACAATACACATTTACACATCTGAGAAAATGAACAAAAATGCTGTATTACATATGCCAGGCCAGTGTTTGGTGCTGTCACCTTGTTAGTAAACAGTACCTGTTGGTGATGGGAGAAACTAAACTTTTCAAAACTTTCGAGAAACAACTGAAGCTTTGAAACAATTGAACCAATTTCCAAAACATTGTAAATGCAACAAAACATACATTAGAATTGACTTGTTTAAAAATATTGCAAACTTTAAATTGAAAGTATAACCTATAAGTGCTCTTAGCTTATTATAAAAGTTGAAGTGTCTGCATAATATGCATTCTTTTATACATTTTAAGGCTTTTATATATTGTTTGTTCTATAGTGGGCTCTTCTAAAAAGTCCAATAAGAGACTATTCACTTTTATTAACTATTATTTCTTTTCAATATACAGTACAAGTGTCTCATTAAAACCTCTACAAACTTGTAAAACTGACCCAAGATCAGGTATAAACTATGAAACCTGATTTGCCACTGGGGTGAAAACGAACAAACAAGTCTTTATAGATAGTTTTCTAATTTTGATTTCCACTGTATGTCTGACGAGAGCGTCTTGACATGATTTTGTGTTGTGATGCTGGTAGGGTATCTGAGCTGGAGGAGTTGGGAGAATTATCCCCGTGTTGGGAGAATCTCAGGCGGCAGATTGTAACGCAGTACCAGAGCATCCTTCTGTCCTATCAAGACACACGTTTAGACCTGCAGGACTACAAAGGTCAGTCTACACTTTGAATTTGCAGGAGACGTTTCTGTTTTGTTATACATGAATCTTTTCAGAAGCTTCAGAAATTCAGTACTTCAGCACAGGAGAAATGAAAATAGAAACATATGATGAATGGGCTTCAAAGATGTTGGACTACATTAATTGTCTGTCTGGGATTTAAAGTTTTATATATTTGTATAACAAAAAATACAGTGTATATAGACCTGTTGAATTTATGTACAGTATTTAAGGCTAATACTTACCTAAAAGTAACAGTGCTTTCAGTGCTTAAGTAGTTTAATTACAGTATCTAGTTACTTTCTAACTAATTAACCCAAAACTATTCCATTACTATACAATATATGCAAAATTCTATACTAAAAACTGTACAATTCTATTAATTCTATAAGATCCAATTCTATATTATATAAGAATCTCTAGTAACCTGAATGACTAAGAATAGTACACTTTTGAATAACAGTAGGTACATGACATGTGAAATATATAGTATAATCTGCTGGTTTTAAACATACAGAATAATAATGGAATGCAGTTACAGTATGTAAACAACCTTAACATAAGAATAGTACACCTTTTTTACTCCGTATGAATGGTAAAGGGGTGTCAAGAGATTCTTTCTATCTCTGTCTCTTACAGGTCCATCATTTAAAGCCAGTAATCTGAAAGCAGAGAGGAAGTTGGAATTTATGCCCACCAACCTCCACGTGCAGAGGATGAGGGTTCAGGATGAGTCTGGCTGTGGTTAGATTTTTATTTATTTTTCTTCTTTATTGTATTCTGTGGACATCTTTCATTAGTCATCCTTTGCATTTGGACTGCTTTTGTCACTTTTGTACCACTTACGTTCCTGTCCACTTTGGTGTATGTGAGTGAATCCTAGCAGTCCGTAGGAGGTGTTATTCAGCATTTAACAGTTAGATAAGGTCACATACAGACGTTTTCATGCATTCAACACAAAAATACACATGGACATTAGCTGTTCTTTTAGATTTGACCCACAGTTATGCTGTTACAATTCCTGTAGTTCTATTGGTAATAATATAATAATAATAATAATAATAATAATAATAATCTGTTTAATTGGTTAAATTGGTTTGTGCGCTAATAACAAAAGTATTTTTAATGTATTTTTATGTATGTGTATATATACAGTTGGAGGCAAAATTATTAGCCCTCGGGAATTATTTGAAAAAGAATTAAAATTTTACCAAAGTGCTAAACATAACATAATTGATTTAATTACTAATTTCCAATAACTAATTTTTTTCTTTTGCCAGTCATGATGACAGTACATACTATTTTACTAGTTGTTTTTAATAATAAGGTAATTAGGCAAGTCAACAGTGTTTTTCGGTTAAAATTTAAACAGTTAAAATTTTACAGGAGGGCTAATATTTTTTACTTACATTTTTTAACTGTTATTACAGTTTACTTATATACATATATACATTATATACATTTACTTGTATACACATTTACTTATGTGTGGAATTTTTATCTTTTTGATTGTGAAAATTAAACAGTATTTTACTTGGTGTGTTTTTGTGCTGGTTCCTTGGCTGAGTAAGACCTGTCATGGATAAATCAATTACACTAACTAATAAAAACTATCATATGAGCATCAACTATGCCTATCCTGTATTTGAATAAAATGCAAGCAGAAAGATAATAGATTTAAATGTAGTTTTTTTTTCTTTATACATTAGAATGAGTCCAGTTTCATATAACTGTATATTTAAATCATACTATTTTACCATGATTTATAGATGGCACCTATGAAGAAAAATTCAGTGTAGCTGTAGTTTGTATATTTGTTAAAAAATTAATAATTAACATATTTATTAATTAGTTTATGTACACATAAATAAATACACATACATTTATGCATAAATAAATAAACAAACAAACCAATAAACACATTCCATTATGTCATTTTTTTAAGTAAGATTTGATGGCATTAAAAGACTCTTTAATGATCAGAGTGCAGTTCCAAATTGCTAATTAATTATCATTTTAAAACTTAAGCTTTTTATTTTTGTCAATATTTGTCAAACCATGGTTTTTCAAGTTTTGAATAATTTTTTAAAAATTTAAATTTTAGTTTCTGTCTTTATGATTCATTGAATCTGTTTATTCAAACAATATATCCTTCATATCAAATATGTCAAATATCCTGCAGTGTGACTGATTGGAAAGATCTAAAGATCAGTATTTATCTGAAAGACATTATATAGTATCCTATTTAAACAGATAGTCAGTATCATTTATTTATTTATTTATTTATTTATTTATTTATTTATTTATTTATTTGGTAAAGAAATTATTAAAGTTATTATTTTATTTAGCAAGGATGCTTTAAATTGATAAAGTGATAATAATTACATTTATGTCACAAAATATTTGATAATACTTTAGTTTAGGTCACAATTCATGCTATTAACTACTGTCTTGATACCTGCCTATTATTAAGATATTAACTGTTCATACTGTAAAGTATGATTTTTATTCTTCATTCCTAATCCTACCCAAACCTAAAACCAACTTCTACCTTAATAACTATTAGTAAACAGCTAATTAGAAGTTTATTAAGCTAGTTGTGTAAATAATAATAATAATAATAATAATAATAATAATTATAGGGCGACATAGTGGATCAGTTGTTAGGACTGTCGCCTCACAGCAAGAAAGTCACTGTTTCAAGTCCCGGCTGGGTCAATTGGCATTTCTGTGTGGAGTTTGCAAGTTCTCCCCGTGTTGGCGTGGGTTTCCTTTGGGTGCTCCGGTTTCCCCCAAAGTCCAAAGACATGCGGTATAGGTGAATTGAATAAACTAAATTGGACGTAGTGTATGAGTGTGAATGCTGTAAAACATATGCTGGATAAGTTGGCGGTTGCTGTGGCGACCCCAGATTAATAAAGGGACTAAGCTGAAATGAAAATGAATGAATGAATGAATGAATGAATGAATGAATGACTTTATTATATCCATGTTAATAAAAAAAGGCTTTTTAACCTTTTCACTTACATTTCGAGTGCCTTGGACTTTGTTTAACCCTTGTTTATTTTTATGAATCCCACATCCAAAGACCACCGACACGTCAATTACCCCTGAAGCACTTTTTGTTTGATTCTAGATTTATAAATTCTAAATATATACAAATAGAAAACAGTTATGTTAAATAGTAAAAATCGAGGCTTGAAAGAAAACGTTTTTCTGTTTTGTTTTTTCCTTCATATCAGTGCCAGATCTGCATGTACTATTAAATAACCAGTGAAACAAACTACTCAAACTAAGTCAATATTAAAAACTTGCTATTCATCACTGTAGTTTAATGCTTACATTATGTATTTGTTACACAATATGGTTGTTTGTGTGAACTGAATGTTTCTGTGTGTGTTTGTTGATATAGATCACACCTATGATTTGGTGACGATCGGGGCCCCTGCAGCTCACTGTCAGGGCTTTAAAAGCGGTGGTCTACGAAAACTCCTGCAGAAATTTGAAGAAGCAAAGAAAGTGTAAGTTGGCCTGGCTTTGCAAAGTGTAAACCGTGTGTTCTGCATGTGTGTGTATGCGTCTGTATGCATGTGAAGGAAAAGCTATCATGCTATCATGTGGTGATGAGCTAAGCCACAGACAGCATATTTTGATGCGTATCTGTTTGGCTAACCAGCTGTCTGGTATCGTTTTACCTAAAAAGATTTGATCAATTTCCTTTATGCTTTAATATGTGTCCACATAATATATTTGTAGCTCACCCAAGCTAAAAATTCTGTCATTATTTACTCGCCATTCACTTGGTAAAAAAAATGATTTGACTTCTGTTGAACACCAAAGAAGATAGTTTAGGGAAAGCTGGAGACTGGTAACCATTGACTTCCATAGTATTTGTTTTTCTTACTATGACACTTCACTTAAAGCGGGGGTTCATAAGACTGTCATTAAACATTTATAATCATGACTTGACACTTTATGAAAATCAATGAGATTTTATGCATGACTATGACAACGGTCTTTAAGTGCCATTTTCAGTTGTATCATATAAAATGCAAAGTACAGCTTGACAAATCTGAATACATCATAACTTGTCATAAATCTGTCATAAACATGATTGTCATTAGGCCATTATAACTTTCAAGAATTTTATAACAGGGATTTTTCTTGACCTCAGCTACAGTAATTCAATTTGAATTTCCCAGTAAACATTATTGACACTTTTACTAATTAATTTTAATGACAACTTCAATGTTCCACTGAAAAAGTGAGCAGAAAAATACTCATGACACAATTATAAAGGCCTTATGACAATCATGTTTATGACAGATTTATGACAAGTTATGCTGTCTTGGCAATATCAATGTCAAATACGATGTATTTGTCAAGTTATCATAACAAAGACATGTCCTTGACTGAAATGTGACCTCTGGTGGATAGTAACAGACTCCGAAATGAGACGCAGATTCAGAGTTCCACATGAGGTTATTGGCAAATAATATAAATATTATGAATGTAAACATTAGGTGAGCAGGTTACATTGTAACCCTGTGTCCTAACAACACGCTACGTGATGTGATTTGCAATGATAAGCAATTTGGCTGTTTGCACCAGACGAAACACAACAGAAATTTAAATACAGCCATTCAAAAGCACAGAATATGCACTCGCTCACGAAATGGTAAAGTTTATACTCTAATTAATACATATTAAACCTCTTTAACAGTGTTAAATGTACATGCTGAATCACTAATATATGTTGGTTTGCATTATTTCACAGTTCTAAAGTTCAATTTCAAATGGTTTAACCTCAGATCATTTTCAAGATCTGAGGTGAACTATCTACTGCTGCTTTCAGTATATGGCAATAAATGTCATGTAAAATGGCATTCAAACTCACATTGTTAGCATTTAACACTGAATAAAGCACATGAGGTGTACCTGAGGTGATCATTGTCAGTTTTCTGTTGTTAAGCTGCAAGAAATAAAATCCGTTTCTAATATTAATTCGAGGTGTTGGTTAGAACAAAAAATTCTTTTAATATGGAAAATATTCCTTCTATCTGGTGCCCTTGCTTTTATATAGAACACGATTTAAATCAGCCTTGTTGATCCTCAATCTGGCAATCTGCAATTGTGTCTGTTTTGATCAAGGAATGCAATACCTAGTTCAACCACTGGGTGTCAAACTTACATACTGCACCTTTAATGACATTTACATAAGCATGCATAAAATATGCTTCATATTCATGAGGTGTCTTCTCATTATTTTGAAGGCGTCATGACATTCTTATGAACACCCCTTCAAGTAAAGCATTAACAACACTCATAACGGTTTGGAACCACTTGTGAATGAGTAAATACTGAGTAATGTATCATTGTTTAAGGATAAGACTATTGTATCTTTTAAAAAAGCACCCTAGACTTATCATTTAGCAGGCTTATGTTTTTAATTGTATTCGCCTTTTAAGGGGATAGTTCACCCAGAACTGAAAGTTCTGTCATCATTTACTTACTCTTCATTTGTTTCAAACTTGTTTGACTTTCTTTCTTCTGTTGAACACAAAAGAAAATATTATGAAGAAAGCTGAAAATTGTCAAATCATTGACTTTATTAGTATTTGTTTTTCCTACCATGGAAGTCAATGGTTGTTTCAGCTTTCTTCAAAATATCTTATTTTGTGTTCAGCAAAATGAAGAAACTCGTAACGGTTTGGAACCACTTGAGGGTGAGTAAATAGTGAATCAGTTATTATTATTTTTTTATTGCAATATCCCTTTAATCTTGTTTTCTAGCTACAACAACTCTTTCCCAACCAACTTAGTTAATCGTATTTGCCTTTTAATAATGTAGAATGTGTATATTCTGTTTTGAATCATTGCTCTCATTAATATTTATCACATTCTCTGGGCTGCTCTTGGTTATATGTTGGTTTGCTTGTGTTACATCAGTAGCAGTTTTTCTTTAAGATATGCTCTTCATTTATTTTTCATCCGTTTTTTAATTGCATTTTTGCTTTCTGATCAGCATTTATGAGGAGGAATGGTGAGTTAGTTTGAACTTATTTTTTTGTTTGTTTGTTTTTGTGGTTTGTTCGCATTTTCTGCATGACATTTCTGATCAAAAACCTTGTGAGCAGCATTACTGCCTAGCGTTGGTTGCATTTTTACCAGCACTTCTCCAAATCATTGTGGAGATGCCTTTAGAAGAACACTCCACTTTTTGGGGGGTAACTATTTAAGAACTCCCTCAGAGTTAAACAGTTGTGTTTTATCTTTTTTTTAATGCATTCAGTCGATCTTTGGGTCTGGAGTAGAGCACTTTTATCCTAGCTTAGCATAAATCATTTAATTGGATTAGACCATTAGCGTCTTGCTCAAAAATAATAATGTAATAATCAAGGAACTTTGCTGCTGTACCATGGCTGTAGCAGGCCCAATGAAATTATGCAATGCTTTTACCTAGTTACATAGTCCAGAATTAATTTCAGGTGCTGCATATTATTATTGCACCTGCTGCAGCCATTTTACGGCAGCAAAGTTATTAGGCAGGAATGAGAGTATAGTTCCTAGCCATATTGCTCTAGAAAATTGCAAATTAGTACTAGTAAGTATCTTAGTACATGATCTTCTGTAACTACAGAGGCAAGCTTTAAATAGGAAAATGGTAGGATCACATTTTTTGTAAATTTTGAGTGATGCTAATGGTCTAATTTGATTCAATGATTTATGCTAAGCTAAGCTAAAAGTGCTCCTGCCAGACATGGCAATCACCTGAATTAATTCAAAAATGGTAAAAATGAACTGTTTAACTCTGAGTGTACTTTCAGTGCTGGCTTAAAATTTGGAGGCAAGATCTTTACCCTTGATGCCTAGGCTGCCTCACTATGGTTTGGATCAGATTAATAATCATTATTGCGTGATTCTATCATCCTTTCTCTGTGGTCGCTACAAATTTGTAGTGTAATGCAACTGTCTTTGCTGAGCACACACATATATCTGTTCTTCGTTTTTGATTCCTGTCATTGTCACTCTCAGGCAAATATTCAATTTCTAGGCTGATCTACTGCAATAATTGGGAAAAATATCCACAAAGATATAAATCAGCCACTTCATTTTGTTTTGTTACAATCAATAAAAAAAACGATTGGTACAAGATTGTAACAAGTTTAAAAATTCTTTAAAATTCTGTCTGTTTTATCAGAAAATTTTATTTTAACATGCTGTTTTGACACTGTTAGACACTTCAGTTCAGGCTTTGGAACAAGAGTTAACGTGATTTTATTTCCTTGTTGCTATAAGTTAGTCACTGCACAAAATAAACATGAATGAACTTCTCATGTTATTGCTCAGTGTGTCAAGCATGAAAAGACATGAGTAATAAAGCTTGTAAACATTACACATAGCAATACATTTACCTGGCCAAGTCATTCAGCATGTTAGTTCACTAGAGAAACAAATTATAGAGGAGAGCATTTCTGTAAATACGTTTATATTAATATATGCACTGTATAGGGCGACACTGTGGCTCAGTGGTTAGCACTGTTGCCTCACAGTAAGAAGGTCGCTGGTTGGAGTCCCGACTGAGTGAGTTGGCATTTCTGTGTGGAGTTTGCATGTTCTCCTTGTCTTTCGCGTGGGTTTCCTCCGGGTGCTCCGGTTTCCCCCTCAGTCCAAAAACATGCGCTATAGGTAAATTGAAAAAACTAAATTGGCCATAGTGTATGTGTGTGAATGAGTGTGTATTGATGTTTCCTAATACTGGGTTGCAGCTGGAAAGGTATCCGCTGTGTAAAACATATGCTGGATTAGTTGAGTGTTCATTCCGCTGTGGCGACCCCTGATGAATAAAGGGACTAAGCCGAAGGAAAATGAATGAATGATGTGCACTGTATATGCATGTATATTCATTTATTTATGCATTTATTCATTTTACTTAACCTGTTAGTGATGTCTTATTCAATGTATGTTTATATAATATGTCATAAGAAGTAATATACCCAGTGTATAAATTATTCAATTTGAACAATTATTTGGAATGCAGAATGTTATAATTTGGTTTACAGATAAATTAAATCTGCTTTATGTCCAATTTATTTTACATTTTTATCAAATTGTTGAGTAATATAAAACTGAGCACTTGAATTTAAGCATATGGGCTCTGTTGATAATTGTAGTCCGTTGCATGCAATAGTAATGTCCAAGTAATACATCTACTGTACCTATAAAGCTTACAGCATTAAGAAAACCGTAATTATAATTGAATTTCATTTATAAAAAAAAAACATGGTAAATATAGTTACAGTAGTAGTTCATGTTCAAAGCTTCTTGTCTGGTAAAAAAAAAGAAATTGGCAAGTTAATTGACATTAACTATGAAAAAAGTTAGTTTTAACTACAGTATACTGTATATACAATATGGTCAATGCATTTTGGCTTGTTGATGTGGTCAAGACAACCAGCTGAAGTTTATACCGAGCATTAGAATGTAGGTTTTTATATATTAGATATTTAAAATTAGTGGGTAGCACGATCGTCTCACAGCAAGAAGGTCGCTGGTTTGAACCTTTTTGTGTGGAGTTTGCATGTTCTTCCCGTGTTCGCGTGGGTTTCCTCCGGATGCGCCGGTTTCCCCCACAAGTCCAAAGAGATACAGGTGAATTGCCTAGCTAAATTGGCCGTAGTGTATGAGTGTGAATGAGTGTGTATGGATGTTTCCCAGTGATGGGTTGCAGCTGGAAGGGCATCCGCTGTGTAAAATATATGCTGAATAA
>CAIGQW010055671.1:7257626-7277208 GCA_903798125.1 Danio choprae | reverse complement strand
CTGGTTCGAGCCTCGGCTGGGTCAGTTGGCATTTCTGTGTGGAGTTTGCATGTTCTCATGTTTAAATTAGGTTTATATATTCTAAATGCAAATTTAAATTTAATTTCATGGGACATTTAATTTTCTGCTGACGAAAAAAGTCAACTATAGGTGTGTCATACTTAGGCACTATTTTATGCCATTTTATAGTATAAATATTATAAGTAGAGAGTTCACATTGAAAATTCTACATAATTCTAAAAAGAATAATACCTGGATGATGCTTATTCAGTTGTTTTTGCTCACATAGCTGAAGAGGCGGAGCTATCAGACACTGAGATTGGATTACTTTATTTAGTTTGGATTGTGAAAGCAAAGTTCTCCCATGTAAGTGATTATGCCTGCTCCCAATGGTGAATACGGTTGTACTCATGATAGATACTATTTATTTTTAGTAAAAAATAAGTTAGTGTTCCATTTGGGATGACACTAAACTCAACGCTACATTGAGTATATAAGTGTATAGTGTCATTTGGGACGCAACTTATGTCCTAGATGGTCTGAGGGTGAATAAATTAACAGCAGATCATTACATTTCAGTGAAGTATCTATTTATAGTTAAAGTAAAGCATTACCCACAATGCACTGTGCATGTTCTGTCACTGCGCTACTGTCCCCTGTCTGGAAGTGAAATGGTTAGTATTATTATAAATAACATCTCAAATAAAATCCATTCCTAAAATTGTTCCTTCCTTCACAAGCTTTTACGTAAACAGATGAATCTTCTCTTAAACGCTGGGCTTGTTTTCATATTTACAGCTGTTTTGTTATGAAGGCTCTGTTGGCCTGTTGCATGCTGGGAGGCTGCAGCATGCTTGATTTGCATGGCCCGTTGCCGACAACAGCAGCAGCAGCCCACATGCGCCTCCTTTTGTCCAACATGGAGAACCCATCTCTCTTAACTCTTTACTTTCAATGGCAATGATGCAGAACATCACTCTTAATTTTCTCTTTCTTTATTCTCTCTCCTTCCCTTTTCTGTGTCTGTGTTTCTTTATTGTCTGTTTTATGTCTTTCAATTTTGCATCCATGTCCGATGGATGGACTCGACTCGACAACTTTTCTCGTCATGTCTTCGATTTTTTTACATTTCATTCTTGCTTTACATCAATGTTGGAACCACCTCCATGGTCTCGTCACCTCATCCCTATGCATGCCATCCCGTTCTGTTTGTCCTCTCTGGCCCTTGCTGTCGCCCCCCTGCCCCTCTCTGCAGCATTGGGACCAGGGAGGGGGTCACTCAGAAGAACCTGAGCGGCTTATTGCCCATACGAGACTTCAGGCTGGACCCCAGTCTGCTCTACTCTCTGCCACTTCTGGCCCTGAGCCCAAACCTGCTCATCGTCTGGGTGTTCCTCAGCATAGCCTACCTGCTGGCCAAACTCCGCTGCAGCTGAGCCCCCTCTTCCCGTTTTTTATTTCTCTATCTCTCTCTCCCTCGCTCCAGCTTTCTCAGCACTTCCTTTCCCTGCTCTTCTGTTTCCTCCTCCAGTTTTTTCCTCCTCTGGGAGAGGAGCTGTGTGCAGACAATGCTGAATTCTCTTTGGTTGATTCAGCTGTTCTCTCTAAAGGCCCCGATGTATTTGCTGCGAAATTAGTTTTTCGTTCTTCACATAGGGGTTAAAGAAGAGTGAATAAACTAAATACAGTCAAATATGAAATTATACATACCCCTAGCAAATTCTGACTTGAAGTTTTTGTTCAAATATAAATAAAAGCTGAGAAATATTTTTTCCACAATCGTCATTATCTGTTGGGAGAAGCTTGTGTCGTTTTCGATCACAATAGCTTGCTGGCTGAATAAAACTAACTGTAAATCAGAGTTTGCCAGGGGTATGAATAATTTCGGGCTTGACTGTAACTGAATACTTTAAAAAAATACACTTTTTTCGATCATTCATTTGTACATTTTATTTGTAAATGCTTCACTATTTTTCTCAATAACAAATTAACCACACACGCAAAAAAAACAGGGCTGACCATCGGACATCTGATCATTAGACTAGCTCTGCGATATGGCTTTTCAGTCAAGTTTATTTATAGCACTGTACAATATTTTGCTTTAGACGCTTTATGTTATTAAACACAAAGAATTTGTCTAGTGTTGCTTTCGATTACAATTACAACTTCACTACTGTGAAGCAGCTCCCCAGTTTGTTCAAAATCTATATTGTCTGACCACTTCCACAGATACTTACCTATTTTCAACAGACCAGTAGTAGTTAGAAGTAGGAACGCACCAATATGGAAAATATAGCCTATAAGAATAACCGATGATGGCCGTGTCTATGTGCTTTATTTAGTGTTAAATGTGATCAGTATGACGTTTTACGTGGGATTTATTGCCATACTGAAAGGAGCAGCAGATAATTCCCCTCAGATCTAGTCTAGAAAATAAAACAATTAGCAAATACATTTTAAACATGGGCCTCACAGTGGCGCAGTGGGTAGCACGTTCGCCTCACAGCAAGAAGTCGCTGGTTCGAGCCTCGGCTGGGTCAGTTGGCGTTTCTGTGTGGAGTTTGCATGTTCTCCCTGTGTTGGCGTGGGTTTCCTCCGGGTGCTCCGGTTTCCCCCACAAGTCCAAAGACATGCGGTACAGGTGAATTGGGTAGACTAAATTGTCTGTAGTGTATGAGTGTGAATGGGTGTGTATGGATGTTTCCCAGAGATGGGTTGCAGCTGGAAGGGCATCCGCTGCGTAAAACATATGCTGGATAAGTTGGCGGTTCACTCCGCTGTGGCGACCCCAGATTAATAAAGGGACTAAGCCGAAATGAAAATGAATGAATGAATGAATTTTAAACATGAACATTAGTACACGTACTTTTAATAATGCAAATGAGGTTTAATATTTATTAATTACAAACTTTTCCATTTGGTGCAGTGAACTATTCTGTGCTACATGTAGCATCTCTGATTTTATCTGTTGCGTTTAGTTCAACAGCCATATTGCTTGTCGCTGGAATCTTGTCACGGCGGGTGTTTTTAGGACACAATGTAGCTTTATATTTGAACACTGATAACTGATATATAGGCTGATAAATAAAATCTTGATATTAATTAGAGCCCGAATACAAAAACAAAACACAAACAAACAGAGTGGACAACTGATTTTGTTTTAAAACCTACAGAAAACTTACATTTTAACTAAAATCATTTACAAATTGCTGTTTTGAAGTCCTTTTTAATAATGGTTAAAAACTCTTTTAAAGTGTGCATCTGCTGCAACAGTTTATGTCATGGGGAAGACACCAGTCGAAATTCACGTCCAGCAAAGCACATCTGAAATGAAGGGTCAATATGATAACATTACAAATAAGCATTTATCGCCCCAATGTTATTGTGCATCACTATTTCAAGGGTATTTGCCAGTCAGAGCTGTTAAAAAATAACTTTGCCAACTTTTAATCTTCTGGAAAGAGCTTTGTTTGTAATTATGTCACCCCTATTTGTATAATTTTGCTTCAAGTATATCGGGGCCTATAAGGTTGTTGTTCCTTTCTGCCTTACCTCTATCTCTTATAAGGAATCATGGATGACAAGGAAAGTTTGTACATTCATTTGTATTCATTCAAAATTATTTTAGAGGGTATATTTAACATAGATATTCATATATATTTAAGACCTGGATTGCTAAATATTCTTATAATATCAAACTGTTTTATTGTTATTATAGCAAACTATTTTTCAGCAAATGCCTATATAGTTTGCTGGTGGTCCATGCGATATGTATAAATAACGAGATATTGTTTCTGTAATGTATCATGAAATTTTCTAGTGATTTTTGTGATCGATTTTGTTACGTCTTCCATGTGTTTCTATCTAAATGCAAAGCTAAGGCCTGGCCAAAGCTCATTTCATCTATCATCGCACTTGCTTTAAAAAATTGATTGCACTTTAGGCTGTTAAGTGTGTCCATGTCTTCCCATGTTTGGTAGGAAGAATACTTTTTGCTCTTTTACCAAGACTGGTCTGCACTAACCTCCAATTTGGCCATGTAGGAATGTATTTTCAGTCAGGGAAATCTAAATATGCACTTGAGAATTATTTTGAGTCGTGGTTATTGTTGAACCTCTACAAGGATGTTTTTGGGAGGTACACGGCAATAGGTTTAATATGTATTTTGGGTAAAAGGAATGTTCCAGGTTCAGCACAAGTTATAATACCACATCTGTCACATGTGACCATTTACCAAAGGCAATTTGGATTCGTCACCCAGTTTGTAAAACTAAATAAAACCCTCTTTACATCCAATAACAGTGAGTCAATGAATCAAGGAACTAGCATTAAAATATCCTTAATTTATTTATTGTTTTTCTTGTATTGAATCTGGAACAGTTCTTTAGGAACACTCCACTTCTTTGGGTTTACAATTCTTCTATAGTTAAACAGTTGAGTTGTACTGTTTTTGAATCCCTTAGGCTGATCTCTGTCTCTGGTCTCTTTTAGCTTAGCATAAAACATTGAATCAGATTAGATTTATTAGCATATTACTCAAAACAAAAAAAAGTCCAAATTTTAGAATTTTTCTATTTAAATCTTGACTGTATATTGACCTTGAAAAAATAACTTTACATTTTCCGTCGGTCTTAGTTCACAATGTAACTACAGAAAAGTCATGCTTTAAATAGGATGTTTTGTTTGTTTGCTTGTTGGGATGCTAATGGTCTAATCTGATTCAATGATTTATGCTAAGCTATGCTTAGCTATGCTAAGCTATGCTTAGCTATGCTAAGCTATGCTTAGCTATGCTAAGCTATGCTTAGCTAAGCTAAGCTAAGCTAAAAGACCCGTAGATTGCCTGAATGGATTAAAAATGGAATAACTTGACTGGAGACTTGTAAAATGAGCCTATTCCAAAAAAAAAAGTGTAGTGTTGCTTTAAGATGTGTATGTTTTGACACCAATGCATCCATGTGTTGCTTTAAGTGTTTTATGCAGGACTGATGAATGGAATGTATGTTTCTTTTGCCAAAATCAATCACTTTAATAATGGCCTACAGGCTGCAAATGTTCTGAATTCTTCCCATCTTTATGTGTAAATGAATATTTTATATGTAAACACTTACTTTAATGATTGGAAATTGCATATTTTTACCAGTTTTAATCATGCTTCCCTTTGTGCCAAATTACAAATGGCCTCTCTGTGCTTTGTAAAAAGTGTCTTGCCACGTGCCACGGCCAGTACATTTGCTGTTTACAAGTTAGCACTGCTTGAGCTTTCATGCTCTGAAGAGCTGCCCATCACAAGAACTTTATATAGAAAGAATAACCTTCGCCAGGCTACAGAAAATGTCCCAATCTCGATTGGAGATGCCGAATGGGTCCATTTACAATGATGTTTGCGGCTCTGTGAGTCTAATTTTGCTTAGTTTGCTTCAAAATGCTCCTTTTAATCATGTTGGATAAATGAAAACTGGAGAAAGGTTTTAGGTTAGATGGAGAGAGTTTAAGATACTTCAGGTAGTCATTGATAGAATTTAAGGATAGGCTCCCGTTTGATCAATTTAAAGTGTGATCATTGGCTTTAATTAGGGCTGCATGATTACTATAATATTAAAAATTGATTATTTCCCTTGATATTGTAATCCGGATTATTAATTTATCTGTTACTAATGCACTTACACCTGAATTTTAATACACAAGAGAAAAAGAGAAAAGAATATACAATCTAAATGCTGCACTAGACACTTGTCATAATCAGTTGTGACAGTTTTGGGATTATTGTGGCAGCCCTTGTTTTGAAGATCAGTTGTAGGTTTGGAATGATAGATTGCATTTGACGAGTGTGTTTTTGAATGAGTGTCCAGAATAGGATTAGTTTGGGGAATAGTTTTGTGGTCTAGTTAAGTTTGCTTCATTAATGATGAATTTATTGAAAAGAAATGAAAAAGAATCATATTTTCGAATGATGCTACATAATATGCAGTTTTTTATGCGTCCTTTTCCAATATTCATGTTTTATTTATATTATTTTAAATGTTTTACTCAAAGATCAAAAAAGATTTCTTAGCTCTACCTCATTTTACTTATAAAAAAAAAAAACATGTTCATTGAGCATAAATATGAATTTAGTCTAAAACTAAAAGTCATTTTGCAGGGAACTATTTTGATTTGGAAGTTGCTAGAATTGAAATCCAAAAACGCATTTTTTGCTAAGTTTAAAAAAAATTATAATAATAAAATTTAGTGGAACTTTAAAGGAGAAATTTAGCAGATTGTCCAAGTTCCTCTTTTCCATAAACGTTTTATAACATTTTTAAACTAAATGGCAACTAAATTCCATTAGTTTCATTAAACAAAGCTGCCATATGAGTTTGAATACTTGGAAGTTTAGTTTCAATATTGAGCAGCATAAGAATCTCTCATTTTATGTCATTTGAGTTTTGAATGATACAGATATTTAGTTAAGTCATAGATATTTAGTTGACATGGTTAATTTGATCATGTCATGCTAACTGATATTGTTTACCTTCACGTTGCAAAACTTAATTGAATGAGTTTAAAAGTATTGTTCTCATTTTATAATTACTATAATATTATTTTTGTGTGAGCTCATTGTTGCAAGTCTCAACAATTTATATGTATAGAAAGTTTTGAAACAATGTTTAGAAACTCAGAAAGAGGGACATCTGCTATAGTCAGATGGTCAAATGTAATTTTTATACAGCCGATGTAGCCTGCTATAATCGTATTTCTTTTTTTGTCACATTTCTGTCAAATGATTTGCTTCAGAGCTTTGACTGCATCTATGCTACCCAAAAAATGCAGGACTTTTAGTGTGCCGCTTTACTTATAGCAATGCTGCATTAGCATTTTCAGCTTGTTTGAGCTGTGTTATGACATCGTTTGTTTGTTTATGCTTTTTTATTTTTTAATGATGACTGGCTTCCGCCACCCTCATTTCCTGTTCACCCATGATACTCATGCTCATTACACTGCTGAAATGTATTTTGTGGCTGTGCTAATTTTTGCCTGTGGTTTTTCTAAACATGGCTTCATGTTCTGTTTGTTTTCACTCACTCAATCCCCAGCGAGGGCTGCCGTCGTGAGAATACCACGAAGAACGTTGGATGTCGCAAGTATGCCTTTAACTGTCTGCAGCTGAAGGCTTTTCCTAAACATTACAGACCTCCCGATGGCACTTTCGGAAAAGTGGAGACTTGATGAGACTGATGAGATACGGGAATATTAGTAGTTATGAAGCTTCTTCAAACTAAGTACAGTAAATCTGCTCAATTTGCTCCGAAAGTTATCGCACATTTACACTTCAGGCATGCGTTTGAAGTGAAAATGTTGACTGCACTGAATTGTATTAGTAGATACAGTTCTATTTCATAAGCTCAGTATCACCAAACATATTTATTACATGTAATGCTGTATTTTAGCGTATTGCAGTACACGATGAAGGATTTAATCACTGTCAATATTATATTTAGCAATCTTGGCCCTTTAGAGCACAAATAGAGGATTTAGACCTTTATGCTGAATTTCATCATGTATTGACTATCTATTGCAAAGATATGTGTCTAGTACCCTAAAGGAATAGTTCACCCAACAATGAAAAATTGCTGGTTATTTATCCAGGTCATCTAAGATTTGTTTTGGGAGGCTTTTTCTGTATCTAAAGCATACAACATTATCATTTTGAAGGCCTTTTTCTGAAAAGGACTGATTTGTTTTGCTAGAGAAGAGCCTTATTTGTTGGCTGAGCTCATGTGAATTACTTTACAGCTGCTTAAATGTGGGTTTTGGACAAATAAATAAATAAATGGTCTACTTGCATACGATGAAGGAAACAAACCTTGAATGTATTCCTTTAAAACCTTAATTTCTCTTAAGCTGGGGAGAGAAACTCCAATACACTGTGCTTTGTTGATTTATCTTTAAATAAGTGAGTAAACTAATGCTTTTAAAGTGATTAGTTGACTTTACTTAAAGGGAATGTAACATGCTAACTTTGCCCAATCTCATATTAATCTTAAATGCCTATATAATACTGCATCCATCTTTTTCTTCATTGTGTACGGAAAACGGCAATAATAATAATTTTACACATACTCTTACAGTGTGTGTTATTTACAATGGATGCACACTGTTTAGGTAACTAGAACATTTGCTCTAATCTTCCCCCAGCTGAGCAGCCACTTACTTTCATGTAGTTTAGGAGAAGTTAATGAATTGTCGTGTTGTAAATCCAGCAGCTTTACTCTCTACTGTAGTGAATGGGGCTGCAGCGTATCATAAACGAGCAAATATAAAAGTGATGCATTTTAAAAACTATGTAGTTGAAGATGAAGTATTCAAAACTACAGTGTAAAAGGATTAAATAAACTATGACTAAACTAAGTTACTAATAGCATAGTAACATAAACTGTGTTGCATAACAGAGAACCAGAATTGAAAACAATATCATGAAATTCGTTACCACCTTTAAGTATGTTTTTTGGGGGGGGAAAACAGTGTTATGTCCAAATCATTTTTTGAAACTTAACCCGATCTGAGCAGAAGAGTCCACATTTTTAATAGTGTAAATAACTGTATACATGAAATAGCATTGGACTACCCCTATAAAAATGTAAATTAACCATGTGCATAACTATAAAAATTTATTCATATTAACAATTCCGAGTTACAACAGCTTTACACACTTTTCTTTCTTTTTTTTGAGTAAAGTCATCTTTTAAGGCAACAAATTTACTCAGTTTTTTAAAGTAAAGTAACCATTCGCTTCTATGGATGGCCTGGGAATGAGGAAATACTCAAGAATTTTTCCAAGTTGGGGTTATTATTTCTTTAAACAACGACTTCAGCATTACAGTATCTTAAAGTAGCTTAAAGTTCTCACAGTACTCCACAGTTTTCAAGTGTCATTTCCCATTCCTCCTATAGATCAGCGGAGGAAATTCGGGGGAAATAAACTAGGTCTTTTTATGTTAGGATTGTATGTTTTATTAATTTTTAAAGGGTTAGTTCACCCAGAAATGAAAATGATGTTATTAATTAGCCTCAAATTGTTCTAAACATATTTTGATTGAAATACGAGAGCTCCCTGATCCTCCATAAACAGTGTTCCTGACTCATTTAATGTCCAGAAAATACCAAAAAACATCATTATAACAGTGCCTTGAGTGGTTCAATTGGAATATTATCAAGCTATGAGAATACTTTTGTACACTCGTAAAACAAAAATAACTACACTATTCAAATTCTTCTTCTTCTCAGTGTCAGTATAGGGTGCGCACATTGATTAAAGTGTTTGGAGCGGCATGATGGTGAGTAATTAATAACACAATTTTCATTTTTAAGTGAACTAACCCTATAAACTTCACACACATTATTTGTAATAATCATGAACGGTCCATCCTCTTAGTTGCTTCAGCTCTGAGGCTGTCCATTATGAAAACATCCACATTTTCAGTTAAATAAAACGACCAAGACCAAGATAGAAATTGCTAAGAGTGAAGTGAGATCAGTGTATCACTGCGTTCAACTCATTTTGTGCTGTACTTGTTTTAACAATAGGTACATTCAGATACATCGAGAGAATACCGAACAGTGCTAACTGCTAAGCACTGGTGAAATTGACTGTGAAATGTTAATCTGTTGTGCAAATTATTCGTTAAAGGTTATTCATTTGTCAGGTGCATATCACTGTTGTCATTTCTCGTTTTTGACACTGATGTCGTTTCGATTACTGTATGTTTATACAATGTTATTTAAGAGAGATGTGCTCACAGATTTTTGGATTAATCTTGATTTGTATTTATTTCTTTTTATGGTAATGACCTTGTATCTTTTATGATGCCCTCTTAGATATATTATGTCTGTCTAGAACAGAGTTCTGCTGTATTCAAATGCTGTCATCAATTCTGATGCCATTAAAGAGAGAATATAAGAACAATGACTACTGTGGTATTTTATCATGATTGGTCGTAACACGTTATGTTATGTTTGTTTTGCCATTTTATGTTATTTTTGCCATGATCCAGGTAAATCCTAGTACATATACTAAAAAGTAATCAAAGCAAGTGTGTAAGTATGTGTGTGTACCTTGTATTCGTCAGGTTGTGGGGACCAAATGTCCCCACAAGTATAGCAATACCAGATATTTGTTTATCTTGTAGGGACATTTTTTGGTCCCCTTAAGGAAAACAGCTGATAAATCACACAAAATTAAGTATTTTGAAAAGGTTAAAATGCAGACTGATTCCTGTAAGAGTTGGGTTTGGAGGTATGGTTAGGGTAGGGAATATAATGTAGAGTGTGTACAGTATAAATAAATATGTCTATGGAAAGTCCCCATAAAGATATGTGTGTATGAGTGTGCGTGCATGCACTGATTTGGGTGGTTTATGAGGACACTAAATTGTATAATGACATGGGCATGAGCTAGGTATTACAATGTTGATGTGATTTATAAGGACATTTTCACCCAACAATGAAATTGAAAATGAAATAATCGTTTACTCTCCCTCCACTTGTTCAAAACCTATTTGAGTTTCCTTTTTCTTCTGTTGTACACAAAAAATATATTTAGAAAAACCCATTGACCTACATAGCAATCCATTTCTTACTATAAAAGTTGATGGGTCCCAGCAATCAGATTTCTTCAAAATATCTTTTATTTGCTCGACAGAAGCAAAAGACATAAAATCATACTTGATGGGTCTTCTGACATTCAAAGTTTGCCACAGGTTTTTTCTGATGGTTGGGGTTTAGGGGTAGGGTTAGAGAAAGGTGATATAATAAGCAGTTTTTACAGCATAAAATATAATATGCCTATTAAGAGTCCTCATAAACCACCAAAAACAATGTGTTTGTGAGTGATACAAATGTTTTGTCCCTTTAGAAGCCCACCAAACATAACTAAACACTGCACAATTGAAATATTTGTGATCAAATATTTTCGGAAAAATATTTTTGCCACTTGGTTCTTTATTATGTTTGTTTGTTTGTTTGGAAAGCCTATGAATACCAGATTCAGGAACTCCTCCTTCATTCCCCTCAGCCATTAGGACATTAAACTCCTAAGGTAGCTGGTGGACTCAGACTGGCCTAATCTGTCTTAAAGATCTCCGGGCAGTTGTTATTGCAACTTGTATATTCATCCATCCTTTTGCACACAACTTCCGCTGTATGAATGATTTATTTGCACTATAGTTATTGTACTGTAATACACAAAAGGTCAATCCTACACTAGCAGATTTTTGCGCGGTCAACATTGCACTACATGCAGTTTTACATAGTCTACATAACAGATGTACATATTCTATATTTCTATATTACATAGTCCATCCACACTTTTATTTACACATCAGTTTATCTTTATCTTATGTTAATAATTCAATTTCATTCATTCATTTTTCTTCGGCTTAGTCCCTAATTCATCAGGGTTCGCCAAAGTGGAATGAACCACCAACTTATCCAGCATATGTTTTGCGCAGTACTGGGAAACACCCATACACTCTCACTCACACACTCATACACTACGGCCAGTTTAGCTTATTCAATTCACCTATACCGCATGTCTTTGGACTTTGGGGGAAACCGGAGAACCCACGCCAACACGGTGAGAACATGCAAACTTCACACAGAAATGTCAACTGACTCAGCCGGGACTCGAACCAGCGACCTTCTTGCTGTGAGGCGACAGTGCTAACCACTGAGGCACTGTGTCGCCCCAATTCAATTTTTATTTTGCTATTAAAATGGTTTATTTTTTACGTACTTGTCTTAATTGGGCATTCCATTGTGGACAGCAGATTAATATACTCTATAAAATGCATTGAGAGAAACGTGTTTCCACATTGTGCATGAGACAATAAATGCTTGATTGCTGAATCCTGAATAGGGAAACTGCTTTTTGGCACCATGTAGTTGGTCAGAAAATGTATCAACAAAATCCTGTTCCCCAAGTATTGCCAAAAAACATGTAAATGTCAGTGCTCTGCTGTGAGCTACTGCTGCCCTCTTGTGTTCTGCAGACACTGCATCTGAATAACCAAAACCTATTGCCACAATAAGCACAGTATTGAGTATCCAATTGAGTATACAGTATCCAACTCTAATTAAACACACCAATTGAGTCCTTCAAGCTTGTTTGAAACCTACAGGTAAGTGTGTTGAAGCAGAGTTGGAACTAAACTCTGAATGGCTGCAGTCCTCTAGGAACCGAGTTTGACACCTCTGGTTTAACAACAAAAACTTAATAAAAATACAGAAAATGAATGAAAGAAGTTAAAATAACTTAAATCCATGAAATGCTGTTACCTGTGCAAAATAATTCTTAAGATGAGTGTTGCACATTTTCTGTATATGAAGAAGAGGAGCAGATAAAGTGGCTTAAAGGGATAGATTGTACTCCCCATTTCCTCTGCCTCAAGTGGATATTTTGAAAATCTGTAACCGTTGACTTCCATGGTAGAAAAAAAACAAGTCAATGAGTGCTAAAGTGCTAAAACAGTGCTAAAATGCTATAAAATGAAAATCCTTCTTCTGTTGAACACACACAGAGACACACAAAAATATATTGAAAAATGCTGCTTGCTGGGACTCCAGAGTAATTAAACTCAACAACCAGCTTTCTTCAAAATACCTTTTTTGTGTTCAACAGAAGAAAGAAACTCATAAAAGTTTAAAACCACCTGAAGGAGAGTAAATTATTTTTTTTTTTATAACTAACCCTTAATACTCCATGATTCTTAAAGGTGGGATTATGCTCCCAAATAGTTTTCCTTGTCATTTTTTTTCCTTTTTTCCTTTTTTTTTTTTTTTTTTTGAAGGTCTTAGTCTTGATAGGTCTTGGTAGATTTTATATAATGATGGATCATGACTACAACTGCATTAATGTCACATATTACTGTTACTGGGTTTAAATGCAACTTCAAGTCCTTCTAAGCTCACTTCTTCTAAGTGGGGATTCTTTTCATTCATTTTCTTTTCGGCTTAGTCCCTTTATTAGCAGATGCCCTTCCAGCTGCAACCCATCTCTGGGAAACATCCATACACAGCCATTCACACTCATACACTACGGACAATTTAGCTTACCCAATTCACCTGTACCGCATGTCTTTGGACTTGTGGGGGAAACCGGAACACCCGGAGGAAACCCACGCCAACACAGGGAAAACATGCAAACTCCACACAGAAACGCCAACTGACCCAGCCGAGGCTCGAACCAGCGACCTCCTTGCTGTGAGGCGAACGTGCTACCCATTGCGCCACTGTGAGGCCCTAAGTGGGGATTCTTTCAAACATATTGCAAATAATTATTATTGTTAAAAAAATTTATCTGTATGATAGTTGTTTTCATGAATATGAGCATGACTAAACAAGATATTGATTTTATACAAACGTTCAATAAAAAGTTTACAATTTCATACTACAAAAACGTAGTTTTCAGTTGAATATGGATGGATGGATGGATGGATAAACAATTTACTAGAATATTTAGGAAACAGCGCCACCGTGTGGGTGATAGCAGATAGTGATGCGGCTACTATTCCCATAAAATCATAAATGTAGTCTTTGTATTTATATTAAAGTACAGCACACATTTTTACAAAACAGCAAATTTTTCCCTAGTAAACCTATTGATATTAATTTGTTGTTCGTTTTATGAATTAGTCTTAAAAGTGCATATTTTCCGTGATTTCTTTTTAAATATGAAATTTTAATTTCATTCTAACCACAAAAAAGGAAAAGAATCTGACTCTCACTGTGGCCACACGAGCGCGCAGTGCTGTGCCTGTGGTGCGCGCGCACCTGACACCTGTCACACTCTGACGAGTTTCTGGCTCTTCTGATGCACGAGAGCAGAGCGGTTCTTGACGGTCGCGGGGCAGCACTCAACTCACATCACCGAAGCTGGAGCAAGCCGTCCGAAACCCTCCAAACTTCCACTGGGCCGGGCCAGCAGGCCAGCAACCCCCGATTTGGACCGATGTGCTGGCCGAGATGTCTCGACACATTTATATTAGGAATAAGATCGGCGAGGGAATCCAAGCACCTATATTTCAGGTGACTACATTTAAATTTGTAACTGTCATTCGACAACTTTTCATGATTAAAAACCCAAATATATTGTGATATTTAGTTGTGATAGTTTGTATTCACTTTAGTAAGTACTCTTTAGTAGCCTACTCTAGTACAGAAGAAGAAGTAGAGCCTGTTGACCAATGTTTAATAAGTAGTTTACAATGAGGTGTGCTATTGTGTTGTTTTAATTGTTTGGATGGGGTGTCGATGGTAGCCAACTTGAAATATACACAAGGGTATTTAGACTTTTACTAAACTAAATTTCACAATTTACATTAAATATGGTACTTGAAGCTAAAATAAATAGCTTACGAGCGTTATTATTTGAATTTTTGACCGTAATGATGAAGGAAACTCACCTCCATCACCTGACTCCATTAAGAGCACCACTAATGCTGTGAAACGAGCACACTGACCTACTTTTTTGGTGGCCCTATTAAACAAACTTTAAAAAGAACAAGCTCTCTGTCTATCCTTAACATTACTATAAACCCTAGAGGCCCCCTAGAAATAGAAACAAATCAAACCTTGCTAATTAATATCCCTTAAGTGACTATTTTTGGTCAGCCCACCCCATCTTTCTCTCTTGCTCTTCACAACTATGAAGTCCTTGTAAAAATTTACCAAATTCACAATGGTTTTGCAACACTAAGCAGCATGGTATTTGTAGTAAAATTGTGTAAAAATTGTAAGTAATATTAAAATGAAAACTTTTACTATTCTAAAACCATTTTTAAGGAAACCGTTTGTTGCAATTATGTGGGTTATAAAAAGGAATTGTAACAAACACCTAATTGATTCAGTCTTATGGATAAAAGTTAATAATTCAGCATATTAGCATTATGAGATATAAATAATGTTGAGATCTAAAGAAATTTAGTTGTGAGTTATAAACAAAATTTCAAGGAAAATTCTGAGTTTGTCATCTCATGATTGTGATGACATGATTGTCATCTCATGATTATCTCAGAAATACAAGATATAAACAAATTTGGAAAAAAATCATTGCAATATGTAATTTACAAGGTAAAAAGACATAATTCTGAGTTCATATCTACCAGATTTGTTTTTTTTTTCTTTAGAAGTGCACAATATAAACTTGCAGTTGTGAGTTAGTAACAATTTGCAAGATGGAAAAATCATAACTTTTTTGCAAGATATAAACTTGTATTTCTTAAAAGTTCAAATTGAACTCGCAATAAAAAGTCACAATTACCTTTTCTTGTTCTTCCATAATCTTGATTTTTAAAACCTCCTGTTATTTTTTTTCAGCTGTAGTCGATTATTTTCCGCCAGGTGTAAAGTAAGGGTTAATATCTCTGATATACACTCAGACTGAATAAACACTCTACTTGTTCACTCCTACCTCTTATATAAATCCATTAATAAATTGCACAGAAAATTTACATTGATGCAAGTGGCTCTCATTACCAAATGAAACCTCATTAATGGTCGCTAATGCACTATGCGTAGCAGGTTTTTTATTTCTTCTGCAGCGCTTGCACCCTCATCCACATTTGCTGACTCCTGAGGCAAATTTTACAACTTCCCTAGTTTACCATTTTGAATCAATTCAGCCACTCTCCAGGTCTGGCCAGAGCACTTTTAGCTTAGCTTAGCATAAATCATTAAATCCAAATAGACCATTAGCATCTTGTTCAAAAAATGCAAAAAGGATTTTTAATAATTTGACTATTTAAAACTTTAACTCTTAACTTTAAAAACTTTACTCTTTTGTACTTACATCATGTACTAAGACTGAGAAAATGATAGTCTATATGGCTAGGAACCATAATCTCATTGCCGCATAATAATCAAGGAAATTTGCTGCCATACCTTGGCTGCTTCAGGTTCGATAATATTATGTAGCACTTGGAAATAGTCCCCAGAAAAACAATTAGGTAACAGCCTAACTTTTCATTTTCTGTTATCTTAGTACATGTTGTAACTACAGAAGAATCAAGCTTTAAATAGGAAAACCTTTTTTTTTTGTAGTTTTTTAATGAGATGCTAATGGTCTAATCTGATTTAATGATTTATGTTAAGCTAAGCTAAAAGTGCTGCTGCCACACAAAGAGATTGGCTGAATGGATTCATAAATGGTAAAACTCATCTGTTTAACTCTAGGGGAGTTGTAAAATGAGCCTATTTCCAAAAAAAAGGTGAAGTGTTCTTTTGAATGTGCTGTTTAGTTATAATGTTCTTATTTCTAATGGAATAATTAGTCCATATTTGTTATTTATGTGTTGTAAGTTTCTTATAACCTTCATAGATACTTGGCCAATATCCTCAATACTAATTCTGATACTTATTCTGATTCTAACCAAATATCAAGAACAAGATTTCATTAAAACGAATGATAATATTTTATTATCAAAGTGCATGATTGAGAAATGAAGAACATTCATTCATGATTTGGTCATTTCTCCCTCTACAGGTGAACAGGGGAACATATTCACGGCGCAGTCGGCTGAAGAGGTCTGATGGCAGCACCACCTCCACCAGTTTCATCCTCAGACAGGTAAAGACATTAAACGAGCCTGGTTCTTTAGAGACTTTAGCATTACTTTACAGTCTTTATCCATAAAAAAAATGATTCATCCCCTTATTTGGGCTCAATTACATTATTAATCACACATTTGAAGGTCAGTGAATCCAACAATGTCCTTACTTGTTTTTGTTTTGTTCATCTGCTGTGATTCATAATTCATGACTTCTAAAATCTTTTATCCATCATAATGCAGTCACAGGTTATAATGCAGCTTTGTAAGAGTTCAGGATTTAATTAAATTCATTCATTCATTCATTTTCTTTTCGCCTTAGTCTCTTTATTAATCAGAGGTCTCCACAGCGGAATGAACCACCAACTTATCCAGCATATATGTTTTACGCAGCGGATGCCCTTCCAGCTGCAACCCAACACTGGAAAACACCCATACACTCTTACATTCACACACACACTATAGCCAATTTAGCTTATTCAATTCACCTATAGTGCATGTCTTTAGACTGTGGGGGAAATCGGAGCACCCGGAGAAAACCCATGCAAACACAGGGAGAACATGCAAACTCCACACACAAATGCCAACTAAAATGCCAAACTAGTGACCTTCTTGCTGCGAGGCAATCGTGCTACCCACTGCGCCTCCGTGACGCCAATTTAATTAAATTGCTTTACATAAATATAAAGTATATAAACAAACATGATTTACATCACGCAGACCTTCTTACATGAGATATAGTGTAAAGACAATGTTGAAACAAGATTGGAAATAAAAAAAGTTAATTATCAGAACATTATAGTTTCAAACTATAATCAATTCAATGTGTTAATTTAATTAATTACTTGTGGAAAAAATAGCATGTCACAAATGTTCAACACATTTAAATATACCAATAAATTAGGTGATGTGTATTGAAAAATCAGGGACAGACTAAATATAAAAGAACTGTGACGACAATGTCTCCAAGACACTTGAAGAAACCTACTTGTAATATTCTGTATAAAGTATAATAGTCACTGCTTTAAAACTGCTTCAAATGTAATACCATAAATTCATTTCATTATTATTTAGTATATTAACTTAATTAAATCCACTTTTGTTGTAACCACCCTTTGCATTTAAAACGGCACTTCAGGTTCAGGCAGATGCCTATATTGACACACTACACCAACATATAGAAATAACTGATTTTACCATTTTTGTTTGTGAAAAAAAACTAGTGGCCTAAGACTTTTGCACAGTACCCCAATTACAAATATATTTAAATGACATTTAAGTAAATTTCAGCTTTACGGTCATGCAAAAAATGCTTTCAGTAATTACTGCTAAAATTTAAGCTACAGGCATCTGAATTAGGGTAGCGACATTTTGTTTCTCTGCAATATGTTTTGCGATTAAATACAATTTTGCCAGCTGACTTGAATAGCTTTAATTAGGATTATTCTGCATAACTCATAATAATCAAATTACAAGCGTAGATAAATCCAAAAGAGCAAAGATGCAAATCAAATAAACAGTGCTTTTCTGCTTTTCTGAGAAGTCGTATAATAGTATTCAGACACACAACTTGAATAATTAGGTATCACTGTATAGTCTTCTCACAGTGGCGCAGTGGGTAGCACGTTCGCCTCACAGCAAGAAGGTCGCTGGTTCGAGCCTCGGCTGGGTCAGTTGGCGTTTCTGTGTGGAGTTTGCATGTTCTCCCTGTGTTGGCGTGGGTTTCCTCCGGGTGCTCCGGTTTCCCCCACAAGTCCAAAGACATGTACAGGTGAATTGGGTAGACTAAATTGTCCGTAGTGTATGAGTGTGAATGGCTGTGTATGGATGTTTCCCAGAGATAGGTTGCAGCTGGAAGGGCATCCGCTGCGTAAAACATATGCTGGATAAGTTGGCGGTTCATTCCGCTGTGGCGACCCCAGATTAATAAAGGGACTAAGCCAAAATGAAAATGAATGAATGAATGAATGTATAGTCTTCATCGTATAAATAAATTAAATCATCTTTGTAATCTAAAGCTACAAACATTGTAATTTGCTTGTGCTTTTAAGCTCTCTTGAAATGCTTAATAATAATCACAGGTCTAAAACATGCAAATGATAAACTGTCACTACATTATGGATAAAGTTTGCAACAACATACTAATGTTCCTGATCAACTATAATTATAACTGGACATTGCACATGGTTTGATGTGACTATTGTGGATGTGTAAATTGCGATGGCGATGCTAGACCGATAAATTGTGCAGCCCTATTCTGAGTTATACGCACTCAGAAATAAAGGTACAAAAGCTGTCACTGGGGCAGTACTTTTTCAAAAGGTACACTTTTGTACCTTACAAGTGCACATTGGTATTTTAAATGAATGTTTTTTACCTTTGGTTTAGGGCAGTGTTTCTTAACCTGGTTCCTGGAAGACCACCAGCTCTACACATATTTTCTCTTTAACCAAACACACCTGATTCAGATTCGTATCTCATAAGCAGAGACTGTAATGGGTGTGATGGGCAAAGGAGACACCCAAAACATGCAGTGTTTGTGGTCCTCCAGGAACGTGGTTGAGAAACACTGGTTTAGGGTACACTTTTGTACCTGTAGGTATAAATGTCTACCTTTTAAGTTTTACAGAGGTCATCATATAGAAAACCATAAAATTAAATCTCTTTATTAAATAACATTTCTCATAACTGTATATACCAATGGTGTCCAGTTCTACTCCAACTGAACTTGATGTTTGTGTTTCTAGTAAGGAAGGGTTCTAGTAAACCTAGTAAGAATAGCTTGAATAGCCAGTTCAGATGTGTTTAATTAGAGTAGGAGATAAAAATGCAGGACACTAAACCTTTAGGAACAGGATTGGACACCCCTGATGTATAATATATACAGTTGAAGTC
This sequence comes from Danio choprae, assembly GCA_903798125.1. NCBI lineage: Eukaryota > Metazoa > Chordata > Actinopteri > Cypriniformes > Danionidae > Danio > Danio choprae. Next base: position 7,257,730 of record CAIGQW010055671.1, on the reverse strand, counting down.
AAAATTATTATCTTAATTATTAAATTATTAATTGTTAATAAATATTTCCTATAATATGTTAGAATTTTTTTTTAACTATTTAAGGTCAATATTATTAAGCTATA
>CAIGQW010055671.1:7228335-7254485 GCA_903798125.1 Danio choprae | reverse complement strand
TGTGTGTGTGTGTGTGTGTGTGTGTGTGTGTGTGTGTGTGTGTGTGTCTGTGTGTGTGTCTGTGTGTGTGTTAGAGGCCCTTGGAAACCGCACTAATTCTCATCAGATGTGTTTATATTCTGATATTCGGTATGTGATAGAGGCTATTGATCTATTTTAGACTTGGAATAATCCTTAGACATGTTTTTGTGTGTTTTTGTGGATAAAAATACAGTCAAAAAATGACTTTTGCGGCTTTTTGAACTACGTATTTAAAATGAGATGAAACAACACACTTCTTATGTTTGTTTTTGGAACAACTTAATTTAACTTAATTAATTAGTGTTGGGGCAACATGACGGAATTCTTTTACAGTGGGTGTTGTGTTATATTTAATCTGAAATATTGATAATGAACTATTTAAACAGTTTAACTAAGGCGCCCGGTCAGTGCCTGGATGGGGGACCACATGGGAAAGCTAGGTTGCTGCCGGAAGTGATGTTAGTGAGGCCAGCAGGGGGCACTCAACCTGCGATCTGTGTGTGTCCTGACGCCCCAGTATAGTGAAGGGGACTCTGTACTGCTCAGTGAGCGGCGTCTTTCGGATGAGACGTTAAACCGAGGTCCTGACTCTCTGTGGTCATTAAAAATCCCAGAATGTCCTTCGAAAAAGAGTAGGGGTTTAACCCCAGCATCCTGGCTAAATTTGCCCACTGGCCTCTGTCCATCATGGCCTCCTAACCATCTCCATATCATAATTGGCTTCATCACTCTGCCTCCTCTCCACCAATCAACTGATGTGTGGTGTGCGGTTTAGCGCAATATGGCTGCCATTGCATCATCCAGGTGGATGCTGCACACTGGTGGTGGATGAGAAGATTCCCCCCAATGTATAAAGCCCTTTGAGTGTCTAGAAAAGCGCTATATAAATGTAAGAAATTATTTATTATTAATATTATTATTACTATGACACAAAACAATTTTAAATGTCAGCAAGCATGATTTTCAAGAAAATATTTATGCTTAATGGTATTATAAAATGGACAACCTGTGTATAAGAAGCGCATTTAATGCATATAAAAAATCACTCAGAAATTATTGCTCAAATTAAAATTGATTTCACAATAGTTTACAAGGAAACTGCGAGTTATTCATTTTTGAAGTAACGCCTGTTTTGGAAGTGATGTTGAAGAACTATATTGTCTTGTAAAAATGTACTCCTTTAGTTACTTTTTTTTTTACAGTGTAAGATGATTTTAAAACATAATACACACTTCAAAATGTATGTGTGCGTGCACAACACAAGAAAGGAACTTAAGCAGGTTCAGAAGAAATGGAGGCTGAGTAACAGGGTGTCTTAAAGTCTTAAATTCACTGAAATATTGTCTTATAGGTCTTAAATAATTTTAAAAGGGTCTACTTTGTCCATGTAAAGCTACAAAATCAACACCCATTCAATCACCAACAATCCATCTCAATAAAACTTTTAACTAAACTCTGTATATTAACTATTTACCAATATGGTTTAATGATCTTCCTTATAATAATATTTGTTCAAAAGGTCTCCATGTATTTATCTGTATGTACAGTCATGCCCAAAAGTTTTGAGAATTACATAAATATTGGAAATTGGAAAAGTTGCTGCTTAAGTTTTTATAATAGCAATTTGAATATATTCCAGAATGTTATGAAGAGTGATCAGATGAATTGCATAGTCCTTCTTTGCTATGAAAATTAACTTAATCCTGAAAAAAATCCTTTCCACTGCATTTCATTGCTGTCATTAAAGGACCTACTGAGATAATTTTAGTAATTGTCTTGTTAACTCAGGTGAGAATGTTGACGAGCACAAGGCTGGAGATCATTATGTCAGGCTGATTGGGTTAGAATGGCAGACTTGACATGTTGAAAGGAGGGTGATGCTTGAAATCATTGCTCTTCCATTGTTAATCATGGTGACCTGCAAAGAAACGCATGCAGCCATCATTGCGTTGCATAAAAATGCCTTCAAAGGCAAGGATATTGTGGCAATTAAGATTGCACCCAAATCAACAATTTATAGGATCATCAAGAACTTTAAGGAAAGAGGTTAAATTTTTGTTAAGAAGGCTTCAGGGCATCCAAGAAAGTTCAGCTGCGGGATTGGAGTGCCACCAGTGCAGAGCTTGCTCAGAAATGGCAGCAAGCAGGTGTGAGCACATCTGCACACACAGTGAGGCGAAGACTTTTGGAAGATGGCCTGGTGTCAAGAAGGGCAGCAAAGAAGCCACTTCTCTCCAAAAAAAACATCAGGGAAAGATTGATCTTCTGCAAAAAGTATGGCGAATGGACTGCTGAGGACTGGGGCAAAGTTACATTCTCCAATGAAGCCCTTTCCGATTGTTTGGGCATCTGGAAAAAGGCTTATCCGGAGAAGAAAAGGTGAGCGCTACCATCAGTCCTGTGTCATGCCAACAGTAAAGCATCCTGAGACCATTCATGTGTGGGGTTGCTTCTCATCCAAGGGAGTGGGCTCACTCACAATTTTGCCCAAAAACACAGCCATGAATAAAGAATGGTACCAAAACAGCCTCCAACAGCAACTTCTTCCAACAATCCAACAACAGTTTGGTGAAGAACAATGCATTTTCCAGCATGATGGAGCACCCTGCCATAAGGCAAAAGTGATATCTATGTGGCTCAGAGACCAAACCTTTGAAATTTTGGGTCTATGGCCTGGAAACTCCCCCGATCATAATCCCATTGAGAACTTGTGGTCAATCCTCAAGAGGCGGGTGGACAAAAAAAACCCCACTAATTCTGACAAACTTCAAGAAGTGATTATGAAAGAATGGGTAGCTATCAGTCAGGATTTGGCCCAGAAGTTGATTGAGAGCATGCCCACTCGAATTGCAGAGGTCCTGAAAAAGAAGGGCCAACACTGCAAATACTGACTCCTTGCATAAATGTCATGTAATTGTGGATAAAAGCCTTTGAAATGTATGAAGTGCTTGTAATTATATTTCAGTACATCACAGAAACAACTGAAACAAAGATCTAAAAGCAGTTTAGCAGCAAACTTTGTGAAAACTAATATTTGTGTCATTCTCAAAACTTTTGGCCACGACTGTATACAACTAGGATTTGCTTGTTTTGACACATTATTTAAAATATGTGGCTAAGAAATATCTAAATAAATTTTTTGATGTATTTTCTATTGGCCCGAAAAATCTTTAGCGTTTAGCCCTGAATAAGTACAAAATTTCATTCATAATGGCCTTAAAAAGGTCATAAGATGTCTTAAATTTTACTTTGAGGTGAAACCTGCAGAACCCCTGAGTAAATGATGACAGAATCGTCATGATTGCGTGAATTATCCCTTCAAATTAATTGATAAACATATCTATTAAACTTAAATCTTAGGCTTTAATTGTCTCTCTTTATGATGTTGAACATAAACCTCTACCAGACTTACAAATTCACTCTTCAGCAAAAAAGACGGTTATCTCCACAAAATCAAGGATGAAAGCCATTCATTTGAATTTTAGTTTTTTTTTTCTCACATTCATCACTTCTGCGGCGAAAGATAAGCAAACTTGTGCATTTTTTGTTTCCCGAATCAGGCGTTTTGTGATTGGACTCACCGGCCTCAATTGGGTCCCTGCTGAAGTAAGCTTGTGTGGAGCGGCTGCCTTCAGGGAAAAAGTGTTTCGCCATAGGCAGCGTGCTCAAATTTTTTTAGCCGACTGCGAGGCTTTTTCGCTCTCTCTCTGCCTCTCTCTCTAATGCGATATTGACCCGATCATTCTTTTCACTGACTTGAGCTAATGTTGTTTCCAAATTGGATTAACAGAATACAGCTTCCTAGCTTCGCTTCACTTTGAGCAGTGTCTCTCATTAATTAGAGGACTATGTACTTGCTGCTGGAATCGCCTTTATTATCTTAAAGCGGGAAAAGTGTGAATACCAACGCTGTATGGTTTTTTTATTATTATTGAGAGGAAAGATGTCAGCTGCTTCTCTCTCAAACGCCATGGAGCCGTCTGAGGATTTTTTGGAGATTTCAGGCGAAAACGTTCAGATTGTGTATTGTGAGGTTTTTCAAGGTCCTGAGAAGCCGGCGGCGAAGGTATGTGCTTTAAGGAAAGGATCTAGATAGTTGGTTGAGCGTTTTTGAAATAGTGTTTGTAATTGACTTGACTATTTAGAGTAGTTTGTTGTCGAAGGTAGAAAAAAAGTTTACAGAAACTATCTTTGTGTCCGATGGATGAGGAGACAAAAGGTGATGGATGATAGAAAAAGGTGTTGTAAGCTCATAATTATGTAAAGTCAGAATTATTAGCTCTCCTGAATTATTAGCCCCCTGTATATTTCTTTCTCCAATTTCTGTTTAATTTTTTTCTAAACATAATAATTTTAATAACTAATTTCTAATAACAGTATGTACATGATGACAGTACATAATATAGTACATAATTACTAGATATTTTTTAAGATACTAGTATTCAGCTTAAAGTGCAATTTAAAGGCTTAACTAGGTTAATTAGGCAACTTAGGGTAATTAGGCAAGTCATTGTATAACAGTGGTTTTGTTCTATAGACAATCAAAATAATCTATTGCTTAAGGGAGCTAATAATATTGACCTTAAAATGCTTTTAAAAAATAACTAAAACTGCTTTTATTGTAGCCAAAATAAAACAAATAAGACTTTTTCCAGAAGAATTATTTGAAAATGAGAGAGAAATTCACAGGAGGACTAATAATTTTGACTTCAGCTGTATATATTTGGATAGTTTTTTGTGTGTGAGGACAGATAACAAGTTTTTATCCAGCTGCAGATTTAAGATATAAAGTTGCATAATCTGTTAGTCTCACGCTGAGAAATGCATTTCCAATTGAGGGCAAGGTTGAAAAATAAAGGTGGCCGAGCCTTTTCTATGGATGCTCCAAATTTATGGAACAGATTGCCCACTCAAATAAGAAGTGCTCAAACTGTTGGTCTTTTTAAATCAGTGCTTAAGACACACCTGTATACTTTGGCGTTCACTTCGAATTGAGTTTTTCAATATGACACACTGAAAGACATATTCGTAAACTAGTAGTTTTCTGTATTTTGTTTCATGTTTTTATTTTTTATTGTTTATTTATGCTTTTGAATTGCATTATGGAATCTTGATCTTACTTCCAATAACTTTTAGCCTTGAAAAGTTTGAAAAAGTCACTTTTATTAATATTTTTAATAGTTTATAGTGATATATTGTCTGGGTCGGTGTTGTATATTATAGTACAAAGACCTTGTAATAAACAGCCAGTACATTTTCTGTTATCTTACAAACTTAATTCTCTATATATTATTTCTTGAGGCAGCATGGTGGTGCAGTGGGTAGCACAATCCCCTCACAGCAAGAAGGTCGCTGGTTCGAGCCCGGCTGGGTCAGTTGGCATTTCTGTGTGGAGTTTGCATGTTCTCCCCATGTTCACATGGGTTTCCTCTGGGTGCTCTGGTTTTCCGGTTTTCCAAAGACATGCGGTACAGGTGAATTGGGTAAGCTAAATTGTCCATAGTGTATGAGTGTGTATGGATGTTTCCCAGTGATGGGTTGCAGCTGGAAGGGCATCCGGTGCGTAAAACATAAACATATTAATAAAGGGGCTAAGCCGAAAACAAAATGAATTAATGAATATTATTTATTCTTTTTGGCTTAGTCCCTTCATCAATCCGGAGTCACCACAGCAGAATTAACCGCTAACCCATCCATAACATGTTTTATGCAGCGGATGCCCTTCCAGCTGCAACCCATCACTGGGAAACATCTATACACACCCACTCACACACACATACACTACGGACAATTTAGCTTACCCATTTTAGCTTACCCAATTCACCTGTACCGCATGTCTTTGGAATTGTGGGGGAAACGAAGCACCCGGAGGAAACCCACGCAAACACGGGGAGAACATGCAAACTCCACACAGAAATGCCAACTGACCCAGCCGGGGCTCGAACCAGCGACCTTCTTGCTGTGAGGCGATTGTGCTACCCACTGCGCCACCGTGCTGCCCTATTATTTCTTATACATTATATTATTTTAAACTACTAAAACGTCAATAAAAGTCACTTTGTTAAACTGTAGAGTTAAATTTTCAACATCAAAAGTCGACAGAGCAAAGATCAAGGTCCCATAACCTCACAACCGGAAATAAATGGAAAACACTTGTGAACCACAAAATATGGAAAGATTTTTTTTTTTACTGACATTGTGAAGCACTTGTTTGTTTTTAAATGTGCTATAAATAAAAAATGAATTGAATCATTGTGTTGGTAACCGTTTTAAATTGTGAATTTCTATTATACAACATTTTTGTCTATAATATTTGCCATACTACGCACCGAAAATGTGTCATTAATTACTATACACGTGTCAAAGTTTAATTATGAAGTAAATATGAAATGTGAAGTAATGTCTAATCTGCAAACTAGCACATGTACAGTTGAAGACAAAATTATTAGCCATCTTATAAAAGTTTTATTGATTCTCAAATTTTTCTCAAGTGATGTTTAACAGAGCAAAGACATCTTTCACAGTATTTCCTAATATAGTTTAGCATCTGTAGAAAGTCTTATATGTTTAAGGCTGGAATAAGAAAGAAAAAATAATAATATCTTGTAGAACATCTTGCCTAATCACTTCAACTTGCCTAGCTAAGCTAACTAACCTAGTTAAGCATTTAAATTGCACTTTAAACTGAATACTAGTATTTTTCTAAATAGCTAGTAAATACTATGTACTGTCATCAGGGTAAATACAAAAGAAATGAGCTCCTTTCTCTCCATTAAGCAGCACTTGGGAAATATTTGAAAAAGAATACAAATTTCACCGTAGGGAGGGCTAATAATTTTGCCTTCAGCTGTATCTGTTATTTGTAAGGGTGTAATGTAGATTGTGAACAAATGCAGCTTACCTAAAGTCACCTTCAGCTCACAGGTGTATTTTTCTGTTTGCTTAAGGAGCATGTATGGTGACAGTTGTGTCTAGTAATAGAGGTACAGGTGTTTTTTTGCTGACCTTTGTTTCCAGAGGTCTGAATAGGCAAACATGAGAAACACAGACCTAATGAAAATGCAGCAGACCAGACTAATGTGCAAATGATAAAAGAAGACTCAAACGCACTATTCAAAAAATTATAATAATAATCAGTAAAGTTATTATTATTTTTTTATTATTTAATTGCATCCAAAATAAAAGTTTGCTTTGAGTTAATATATGTGTATTATATATATATATATATATGCTCCAAATTTACATGTTATACACACAAATACATAAAAACAAAACTACAGTATACAAAACAATTTCTTTACATAGGTATTTAAGTTCATATATAATTTGTTTTATTTACATACATATTTTATATCTAAATATAAATCAACATTTTCTTAAATATATGTATGCGTGTGTGTATTTAAATATGCATAATAAATATACACCATACACACTTATATTATGTCTAAACAAACTTTTAGCTTGGATGCGATTATTATACAGTCAGTATATATGGGATATAGGTTTTACAGATTGACTTTAAATATAACAGTTTTTCAGTTATACAGTTTATGTGTATTTACTCTACCACTAGTACTAAAATATATTTTTCCTTTTACCACATAATGACAAGTTTAAAATCATTCAGAAATTGTCAAATTTGCTGTTAATTTACTCAAATTCAGACCATGCAATTTATAGTCATGTTTATTTGTATAGTCTTGTATAATATAAATAGTCTTTATAATCATAATGTTTAATTTCTTGTACAGGGTAATTGTTTCGCTTCATAAGACCTCAGCATACTGTAAGAAGCCACATGGACTGGTTCATTAATAAATGCTTTGGTTTCTGTTACCTGAAAAAAAAAGAAGCCACATGGATTCATTTTGTTTTGATTATTTATTAATGCTTTTACTTAGTTTGACTTTCAAAGTACAAGTAGCCATTAGTCAGGTTTCCATCTTAAAATGCGAAGCAAATCTTTTCAAAGTAAAGAAAAAAACTAATTTTCTGAGCATTTCTAACAAGTTGTTAGAGCGGCTGACTGTAGTATTGGTAACCTAAAAACCAACAGTAAACAAGAAAATAGTGTTGGTGTTATGTTCACTATGTCTGTGTTTATTCGGTGCATCTCCCATTATTCCCATTAACCCTTTTTCATACAAATGCAAAAGACCTCAAGCAAACATAACATCTTTTTGCAAATTAAGGGATTTTTTTATTCAAAATTTGGCATTTTGAAGCAAATTTGAAATGCTTCAAAATTCACATTAACACAGGGTGATGGAAACCCAGCTAATGACTTGCATTTTATGAATCACCAAGGACCACAATTTCAGTTAAACATTTTTTTTAATGTTCTAGTGAGGAAGAAAAACATCTTGCCCTCTGGGTGAATTAACAGCAAGTGTTCCTTTCTGTGTGAATTATCTCTTTTAAAAATGTGGGGTAAAGAAAACGCCTCATTATTATCCAAATTTATTTTTACAAGGTGAGGTAAATATTAATACATAGAATATGCACACAGTGTCATGGGCACAAATACAAAACTCCATCATGGTAACACACATGACTAATAATAAACATTCCTTTAGTAACATACTGTACAATGAAACATAAAATCCTAATGTGCATATGTAATAACAGGTTATTTAAATGAAAATATTTCAAATGTGAAGTATTACACAGAGAATCCAGTGTGATGTCATATTATTGGTTTTAACCATAAATGAAAAATTACATTTAAAGGGATAGTTCACCCAAAAGTGTCAATTTTGTCATCATTTACTCACTCTTGAGGTGAAAAGAACATATTTTGAAGAATGTTGGAACCCTGTAATCATTGATTTTATAGTATTTGTTTTACCTACAAGGGCATCTGCTGTGTAAAACATATGCCAGAGTAGTTGGGGGTTCATTCCACTGTGGTGACCCCTGATAAATCAAGGACTAAGCCAAAGGAAAATGAATGAATGAATGTTTTTCCTACAATGAATGTAAATTAGTACTGGTTTCCAACATTCTTCATTCTTCTTCACTTTTTCACCAGAGAGCAAGTTTACATTTTTAAAGTATATTTACTATAAAATTTACACAAATATGTTCAAATGTCAAAATCCATGCAATAAGCAGATGAGGCAGTTTTAGGTTAATCTCTTTTCTCATTTTCACATTTAAAAGTAAAGCTATTTCCTATGTTTGTAACATATATGATTAACCTCATAGCATTTTGTTCAATGTTTAACACTCAAAGCAACCATTATTCAGGTTTTCATGACAATTTTTCACCATAACAGTACATTTAAAGGGGACCTATTATGCAAAAATCACCTTTATAAGGGGTTTAAGCAGTGTTGTGTAGCAACAGTCTGTGAATGTTACCAGCCTCTAATGGTAAAAATTTTATTAATTCTATTTTTTATAATCACACTTCATAAAAACACTTCATCAAAGGGGGAAAGCCCCGCCCATTAGAGACGGTCTCTCACTCTTTAGCATAAACAGCCCTGAGTGAGAAGCAGTCGTCAGTCATTAGATTTTTCACACTGTACCTGCTAAAGATCATTTTGAAAAGAGGGCTGGGTGTACAATCTCATTTGAATTTAAAGCGACAATCACCAAAACGACACAATTTGGATCAAAACCTAAAAGGGACAGTTTCAAAGAGTTATAAAACATTGTTTAAGAGGTATTTTGAGCTAAAACTTCACATACTTGTAAAAAGGGGCATAATAGGTCCCCTTTAAACCATCCATATGTAAATTTTCTTGGTTATGATTAGTTATTTTTGGTTGCATTTTTTTCTGACTGCCATCACCAAATAGCTGATCGCTGAAAAGATATTGTCTGTGTCGTTATGTTTATGAGCCGTTTTAATGGCATGTCCCGTTTAAAGCTATAACCAGACCACATGCATGTTTGTAATGTATTTTGTGTGGTGTGTTCGCAGGGTTCAGCTGATTCCTACACTAGCAGGCCGTCTGATTCAGATGTGTCGTTGGAGGAGGAGAGGCCGGAGGGGGGCAGTCAGGGCCGGCAAGAGCGAGAACAGCAGGCTCAATTACAGCTGGAGAGGGCAAAGGTCAGGGCACACTTAATACACGTATATTATCACATTATATTTATCACATAGTTCGTGACAACTGTATTTTTTTGTCTTGTTTTAAAGCAAAATAATCTTGTTTTTCTTGTTGACATCAGATTATTTTGCTTGTTTAAAGAAAAAAACTTAAATTATTTCTGAAAAGAAGACAATACTTTTTGCTGGTCTAGAAAATGGTTCTTGATTTAGGATTTTTTCTATATTTGGACTAGAAACAAGACAAGGACTCTCTTTGTCTCAATCTCTTTGTTCTGGAAGGTTAGTAAATAATGACAGAAATCATAGATATAAAGCCTTAGTCACAGATGCATAGTAAATAAATGCAAAATAGATCAACATTGTGACTTAAATGTAACCACAGATTGTACATTTGTCACAGTTTAATGTTATTTAATTGCTTCTCATAGCCATCATGCCTGAGCTACAGTTATGCAGTATTGGTCTAGTCTATAGTGCAGTTTATTATGGCCAAGAAGCACCCACTACTTCTGTCTTAACAAGTAAAGCATCCAACTGTTATTTGTTGGTTTTGATCTCTTGTGTTTTTTGATGTTAAAACCAGGGAAACCCCCTGTTTTTACTCACCACAGTTCTGTACAAAAGTGAGCATGGTAAGCTGTGGTGTGGAGGAGATGACGGTCAACACAATGGCATCCTCAGATTCAGAAAGTTTTGATTTACTCTTGTTAAGCTGAAAAACATCTAAGCTGAAATTTTCAACACTGCAGTTCACCATTAGATGATTTAGTTCACCATAATTGTTTATATTATTAAAGTATGATTGAATTAATAAAGTGGAAACTGCTATAATTGTTGATATTAATCAGGTATGAGAGAAAAGGGTAAACACTACTGTAATTGTTGATACTAAAGTAGGGTAAAAAAAATAAAAAATTCTATGTTACAGAATGGACATAGCAAGAGTTGTTGATATTATCAAGAATATATATATATATATATATATAACCACCTGCTTCGAATATTATCACTCGAGTGAATGGGCATTATCAGTGGTTATCAGATGATAGATATGGGCCAGTAGGTGATCTATAGCTGATTAACCATGATAACAGCCTTCTGAGCCTACTAGTAGAAAGGCCCATACTGGCCCATATCTATTAGCTGATAACCACTGAAAACGCCCATCCAATCGAGGGATAACATTCGAATCGGCTGTATATAACTTAGTTTACACAGTCATAATTGTTATGTTTAAAGTATGACTGAAAAAATGATAATATAACAGGGTGGACACTTTTTGATATTATTTAAGTGTGATTAAAATAATTCTATATTATAGAATGGACATAGCAATAATTGTTTATATTATTAAATTATGATTATTAATCTGTATAACAGCGGCACGGTGGCTCAGTGGTTAGCACTGTTGCCTCAAAGCAAGAAGGTCGCTGGTTCGAGTCCCGGCTGTGCCAGTTGGCATTTCTGTGTGGAGTTTGCATGTTTTCCCCGTGTTCGTGTGGGTTTCCTCCGGGTGCTCCGGTTTCCCCCACAGTCCAAAGACATGCGGTATAGGAGAATTGCATGAACTAAATTGGCCGTAGTGTATGAGTGTGTGAATAAGAGTGTATGGGTGTTTCCCAGTACTGGGTTGCGGCAAGAAGGGTAAAAGATATGATATGCTGGAATAGTTGGTGGTTCATTCCGCTGTGGCGACCCCTGATAAATAAGGGACTAAGCCGAAGGAAAATGAATGAATGAATAAATCTATATAACAGGGTGGACACCACAATTTACAGTTAATAAAGTATGATTGAGTGAGTGGAAAATTCCAGTAAAGAAAAATTCCAATATAACATGGCAGATGCAATTATAAATGTGGAGTTTTTGGACATGGGTGGACACAGCTGTATTTGTTGATATTATTAAAGTATGATAAAAAAAATCTAAATTATAGAATGGACATAGCAATAATTGTTGATATTATTAAATTATGATTATTCATCTGTATAACAGGATGGACAGTATAAAAAATCACAATATAACAGGGTGGATGCAGTCATAATTGCTGAGGTTTTTTGAAGTGGGACTGAAAAAAATGACTATAACAGGGTGGACACAGCTGTAATTGTTGATATAATTAAATAATGGCTTTTAAAAGTTCAATATAACAAGGTGGATACAGCTTTAATTGATGATATTATTAAAATTACATTGATAAATTTCTAACTTCCAAAATAGCAGAGAAGACACTGTCATTATTGTTAATATTACTACATTATTATGATTTTTTTTAAGTATAACTGGGTGGACACAGACTTAATTGTTCATATTAATGAAGCATGACTGAAAAGAATCTATATAACAGAGTGGAAAGCTAAAATTGTTGACATTTTCAAAGTATTACTTTAATTCAGTTCAAGTCACATTTATTTCTGTCACTTCATACACCACAGATTACGTCAAAGCAGCTTTAAAGACATAAAAAATAGTAGAAATAGATCAAAGTAACAGAAGTTAAATATAGCATTAAGCAGTTCAGCTTCGTGGCACCAGTGCAATAAATTAAAAGTGATTCATACATTTTAAAGGAGAATTTTAGACATACAGAGTACCATATGTTGTGTATATACTTACATTAATTCAAAAACATTGACTTTCAGGCCAAAGCAGTGGCCTTCGCCGTAAAGACAAATGTCAGCTACTGTGGTGCGCTGGATGAAGATGTGCCTGTGCCAGGAACCGCCATCTCATTCGATGCGAAAGACTTCCTGCATATCAAAGAGGTGAAAATCTCACTACTGACTCATATTCACTAATGTCTTCTTCAAATGTGGAAAAACTCTAGCCAAAAATATTTACTAAAGCGGCTATCGTTGGTCAAATGCTTACAGGGGCTAAAGTTTTGTCCTTTCTTCTCCGTATGCAGAAGTTTAATAATGACTGGTGGATTGGGAGGCTGGTGAAAGAAGGCTGTGAGATTGGCTTTATCCCCAGTCCCCTGAAGCTGGAGAATATCAGAGCACAGCTGGAACAGAAGAAAAGCAGAGTACAAGGGTAAGCAGACAGAGATCATACTTAGCCAGCTGATAGAGCATTTGATTTTCCGCAACCTCTTGGTAATTGGTGTTTGGTTTTTTTCTAGTGATCCTTATTTAAAGGTGCCAAAGAATGCATTGATACCATATGTTAGATTGTTCTCTGATATCTAAATGCAATGCATGTGGCTTGGGTAAGTGCAGAAATTCTCCAGAAGCTGTTTTAGGGGCTGTTCACATATTGTGTCTTTTGTGCGCGCAAGTTCGTTATTTCTAATAGAGGAGTGCTAAGTTTCAAGGGGCACTTAGTTGAAAACATCTTAACTTTTCAGAATACCACAAGCTCACCGTGAGTCACGTGACTACAACTAACCAATCAGCTTCATACTTTGTATGGAATATACACATTTTAGTAATAACGGAAGACGACTTAAACACAAAGCACCCAAAAACTGCATTGCTTTTTCATTTTCTCCATAAATAAAACTTATATCAGAGCTGCAGCAATGGTTTTGTCAGTTTGTCATCCTCTGAGAAAACAGTTGATGGTCGCCTAGCAACAATAGACGCTATGGGAGCGTGAGCGCAAAGCATGTTGAAAATGGTGAAGGAAGTGATGAGCCTCGCGCTTTCCACATGCTGTCAGACGCGATATGTGAATGGCCCCTTTAATTACAGTAAGAGCTGAGTGATATGACACTATGCATAAATGATAATTAAATTATTCTTTTCTGGAGTTTACATTTGTTTAATGCCCTATTACAAACATGTGGCAAATTTTACAATATACACATTCAATTATCAAAATATACTTTTAAACAGACCTCATCTGTATGTCCTGCATTTTGCGTTCTGATGAGCTGTGAACAGATGCATAACTGCCTGCTTCACAGAACTGCTTACTCTTCCTTAAACCCTGTTTTTTAAAGGTCCCACATATATAGTAGGTATATGTTACAAGCAAACGGGAAAAACATTATCATTGTTGTAATCACACTAGGAAAGATTGTGGCCAATCAGATGCTGCCTGAGGCATGCATATTAATGATCCCAAGTGAATCGTCTTTGTTTTGTTTCCGATTGGCCTATTTTTCACCAATATTTTACACTCAGAATTTATATGAGAACAAGGAAACAATGGTGTTTGAGGCTCACGGTATGTCATTTCCCGATGTACTGAACTTCAGCTATGGCTAAGTATGTACAGATGTGCATTATATGGCACCTTTAAATCAACCTAACAATGAAATCTTGAATCATTTTTCAAAAATGTGCACCATCAGAGATTTCTAGGCTCATTTAGACAGCGTGTAATTTGTTCTAATAAAGGGGCTATATGTACAAATTTTAATTTATTAATCTACTGCCAATGTATTAAAGGGATAGTTGTGAAAATTCTATCATCATTCACACAGCCTACATATCTTCTGAACCTGTTTGAGATTCTTATTTCTGTTGAACTCAAAAGAAGATTTTTAGAAGAATGCTAGTAAGTAACAGGGAACCATTGATTCTGGATGTCAATGGCTGCTGTTTTTAAACTATCGTAATTTATATTAACTGACCTAAATTACCTCACAAATTATAGCCACCAGTGTCGCTAATAACAAGAGTTTCTGAATTGTAAATCTAGCCCCTTTAATAAAATGTTTCCATGTCCTATCTGTAGAAAACCAAATGCTCTCGACTTACTATTCTATAGATGCAGATTAGATACTATTATTCGTTGATATGGGAACTAAATATTGTATACAAGTAGTCACTGCATGTCTTGTTGATTTATACAATGTAAATGTTATAGAAAAAACGCATAGTTTTGGAAAGATTCTAAAAATATTCTGGTCAACTCACCTTGATAGAGAGGTGGTGGGTTTCAAAAAGAGGAGTGGCCTTTGACAGAAAATTGACTTTTGCCTGAGTAGCATAATATTGCTTGAAATGTGAAATTACTCAGATTAAACCCAAAGGATTCATACCAAATCTGAATATTTTTTCTCCAGTTACCTGTATTTTTCCATTCATTTTTATGTATCAGGGCAAATACTTAAATCTAAAATTCAGCCAAAAAAAGAAAATTACGTCATCATTTGGAGTTTCTTTCTCCTGTTGAACTCGAAAGCAGATATTTAGAAAAATGTTACAAAACAACAGCCATTGACTTCCATGGTATGTTTTTTTCTAACAGATCTGTTAAATAAATTTATGTTTATTTACACTTTCTAGTTGTATTAGGGGATCATGTTGACTTTTGATGTGGAAATTGTGACTGTAGTTTAACCAAGTAACTTTATTAAAGTAGGTTTGAAACCTGGAAAATGAAAGCTCAAAATGAACTAGTTTGCTTGTACAGTTACAATTAACAGGTAATAACATGGTCTTTTATGATATTCAACACATCACCTTTGTTAAATACTTTAATTTAAAATGAGAGTCTGGTAAAACAGCAATCCTTTGAAATAATAGTGCCGCAGTCTCTGCAAGCTGTAAGTTTTGGGGTAAGAATAAGCAATCCAGATTTCATTTTTGTAGACATAAAAAACAGAATACACAGTTGTGCTCAAGTTTATACTTTTTTTAGAGTCTCAGCTGAATTTCTTTGAAACATTCAGTGCACTGTATAAACAAGCTTTTTTTTCCAGGTAGACTGATAAAATGTTTGCACCATGAAAACTGCACTCAACTAAGTAGAATACCTTACTGTAATAGTGCTGGTTCTGAAGAAATGTGTTTTTACCATTCATTTTGCCAGTGGGCTTTTTTTAAATAAAGGTCTTCATTAAAGCATAACTCATGAACTAACTAACCAGCTGTGAGTTGCATCATAACATTGGAAAATTGTACAAATATGTTTAATGGCTTAATAAAGGAAAGACCTTCAGTGCAGTGAAGCATTGAGAGTGACAATCAGATTAACCCTCTGATGTGGTTCACATGGTGGTCATAGACCTGAGCATAGACCTGAAAATGAAATTTCCAATCTAAACTATAGAAAACTGTTGATATTTTAGGTTATATAGGTTAAAGTACGTTGAAATTAGATTTTGTGATATTTTCTTTGAATTGGTGGTTCACTCATGGTGGTTTCATCCACTGGATGAAATTATTTACCACTTTCAATCTGGGGGTATTCCAGGAAGCAAATTATGTGACGTACCCAGCTAAGTTTAAGGATATATAAGTGGATTTTGGTTCCAAAAACAGAGCTAGAAAACTTTCAGGGCATGTTAAGTTGCCATAGGGACTTGGTTATGCTTCAGGTTTAGTTCAACTTATATTATATTTTCTTAGTAAAACTCGTAAAAATAAAGTACTGTTATTTATTTTGTTTAACTTTATAGATTTTAAATGTATTATAGATATATTGTATTGTGTATGCATTTTTTGTATAAAAATATATCTGACCTTTTTACAAATATAAAAGCAAAACCAACCATTTTATGTACACACATTTAAACTTTTATGTCATTTGTAATTAGCATCTGACAAACAGTATAATTCCTGTTCACAATAAGATTTCATTTTGAAACGGCTTTTGGAACCGACATACTTCGATTAAGCAGGTTTAGGGTTAATCAACCAATTTCAGGATTAATGTGAAAGTAAGTATAACTTGCTTTCTGGAATACACCCCTGGCCATTTGTGGCTAAAATTAACAGTGTGGCAATTTGTTTGTTTGTTTGTTTTTGTTTGTTTGTTTGTTTGTTTGTTTGTTTGTTTGTTTGTTTGTTTGTTTGTTTTAGAACCATTTAGCATTTTTGAATGTAGTGTGTGATTGTGTACCATTCCAATTGAATAAAACATTAAAAAAAACTTTTTGTGTGTGTTTAAATGACCAAACAGCATCAGAGGGTTGATTGTAAGTATATGTCATTTATATGCATATACTAAAATATGGTGAAAGTGTAGGAACTGATTAGGTCATTAGCAGTCCATTTTCTTTATGGAAGTATGACAGAGCAAAAAATGTTTCTGAGTGCTTTGCTTACTGCAACTTTCTGATTGGTGAAATGTTCTTTAAAGCATTATGGCTGTGTGTACACCAAAGCATTTTTTTTTTCAGAGGCAATCATATTTTCTGTGTTTTTTAGAATGGCAGCAGCGTGACGAGACTCTGAGCGTCTATTTTATCTGTTGTACCCAAGCTGTCCGCACGGCATTTTTTACAGGCACTGCAAGAAAAAAAAATGCAGCTCTCATAAAAGTCACTTTTGAACCAGCCCTCCAATCAAAGCGGAGGATGGGCGGAACAAGTAGCAAACCAACCGCCACAGTATCAA
This sequence comes from Danio choprae, assembly GCA_903798125.1. Lineage (NCBI taxonomy): Eukaryota > Metazoa > Chordata > Actinopteri > Cypriniformes > Danionidae > Danio > Danio choprae. Next base: position 7,237,103 of record CAIGQW010055671.1, on the reverse strand, counting down.
GCACAGCGAAGAAAAAAACAGGGATTATTTTAACTCGCCATTACACAGAGCCAATATTTTCAGAATGATTCAAATGATCTGTGAATTATCAGTACTGCAGATTTTCCGTCTCAATGCAACCAAAAAAAAAAAAACTGCTCCACAGAATCTTTTTCATTCTCACAGCTGTGCGTTTTTCAGCTGCGTAAAAACACTTTGGTGGACACAAAGCCTATAGATACAAATTCTGCCCAAATTCTATTAAGCACAATCATTTAAAAAAATAAGAACAGCTCAGTTTAACAAAATCACATGCAAGGTCACACTTTACAATAAGGTGCCATTTAGTTTATGTCAGTTAATGTGTTTACTAACATGAACTACTAATGTCTTATTAAAATCCAATTTGTGCTTGTTTACATTGATGCACATTGAGTTAACAAGAACAAACTATTAATGATAATAAATACAGTAATGAATATATTATTCATTATTGGTTCATGTTAGTAAATGCATTAACTTATGGAACCTTATTTTAAAATGTTACACATCAAATTAACAACCTCTGAGCTCACTAGAGGTCAATCTATAAAGGGTAATCAGTTATTATCCATGTTTCCATCCCTGTGAATTTATGCACATTTTGGAACATCGCATAAAAACTGCTTAATGGAAATGGCTAGATGTGCATAAATTTTGAAAATTAACATAAAAAATGTATGAGTAGGATATACTTTATATTTGATAAGGAAAAGAAATGTGCATAAACTATGATGGAAACACATTTGTCAAATAAATTCCAGCATGCGCATCAAAAAAGTCGTGATTTTGTGACTCATGTGATGAATGAGTTATTATTAATGAACAAAAATTAGCACGATATATCGATGTTAATGGACAAACCAAACCATTGTACAAAATCTGAAATGTTGTTTTGGTCATTCTAAATTGCCTCATCCAATGTCCGTCATTAAAGTGGTTCAGAATTATCACCTCCTAGAACCAAAGAGCAGTCTCGCACCTCCAAAAGCTGTTGTGCGTTCATTGCGTTTTGCCAAGGCAATTTATTACATAAGAAAAAAGCGTACAGTGGCTTTATTCCATTCTTCTTTTTGATATTTGACACCAGTTTATCACACCGTGTCCTAATTACACATGATGCGACAAGATTCCAGGGACAAGCAATTTGGCTGTTTGCATAAAACCTGACGCGACACAACAGAAACATTTAAATACTATAGCCATTCATTTAAATATCAGCCTCACGGTGGCGCAGTGGATAGCACGTTCGCCTCACAGCAAGAAGGTCGCTGGTTCGAGCCTCGGCTGGGTCAGTTGGCGTTTCTGTGTGAAGTTTGCATGTTCTCCCCGTGTTGGCGTGGGTTTCCTCCGGGTGCTCCGGTTTCCCCCACAAGTCCAAAGACATGCGGTATAGGTGAATTGGGTAGGCTAAATTGTCCGTAGTGTATGAGTGTGAATGGGTGTGTGTGGATGTTTCCCAGAGATGTGTTGCAGCTGGAAGGGCATCCGCTGCGTAAAACATATGCTGGATAAGTTGGCGGTTCATTCCGCTGTGGCGACCCCAGATTAATAAAGGGACTAAGCCGAAATGAAAATGAATGAATGAATTTAAATATCAGCCACTGCACGCCTGATGAAATGGTAAGGGTTCTAATCTAATTAATACAAGTTAAACCAATTTAACATCATTAAAGTGAGTAGGCTGTGTACTAATGTTGTTGATTTGCACTGACTTTCATTTTCAAAGTGTTTGCTAGCTATTTTATTAGATAAAGAATCTGCTACTGCTTTCAGTATAGCAATAGATGTCATTCATTAATTTATACTCCTTTGGCTTAGTTCCTGATTATCAGGGTTTGCCACAGCAGAATGAACCGCCAACTACTCTGGCATATGTTTTACCGAGCGGATTCCCTTCAGGCCGCAAGCCAGTACTGGGAAAGCAGTAAATGTCATGAAAAAATTTTATTCATTTAACACTAAATAAAGCACATAATCGATACCTGAGGTGATCATTGTCTTTGTTGTTTATGCGGTTGTTTTGCCGCGACGTTGCAGAATATAAATTTCACACATGTCGCCGTCACAGATGGTTACAAAAACTTTTGTTTTAACATGAAAAAGATACCTTTTGTTAAATGTTGCATTGTCACAGCATGTGTAGTTAGGACACAGTGTCGGAGAAGTGACGCTTTTGTTCACTTTGACTCATTGAATGTCAATGTTGCTTTATTCACAAATATTTATGTGATATTGCAGTTTAATTTGCATCTTTGTATGGAAATATTGCTATTATTAAAAATACATTTTCCTATGGAGAAAGTGAGCTTTTTTTTCTGCCCCCTGATTGTTGTGCTCTAATAAATTTCATCGTACAATTTTGGCAAGGTCTTGCCATTTTTTAATAACATACAGGTATAAATCAGATGTTCCACGGGTAGCAGTCTGAGGATTGCTAAAGACCAAGTCCAACAGATTGAAGGACTTACTATCGAATTATGAGACTGTTTACATGAGAAAATTAAAAACTGAAATCGATTTACTTCATTTGTTAAAAACCGGAAATCAGGTTAGGTGACACCAGCTTGCAGTTTGAAATCGGATGTCTGACCCTCAAAGCCAGGTGACTATTAATAACAAATCTACATGTAGGTCTCAGTACATGAACATTGAGAAAGAATCAATTTTGGTCTTACCAGGTTTGTCTAATTCATAGAAATTAGTGGTCATAGCACATAGATGTAGAGATTAAGAGAGTCTGCTTGCATGTCTAAACCCAGACTAAAAATGTTCGGTCTCTGTTTCTGTTTGTCTGCTCATTTCTTTAGTAAGTCCAGTGGAAGCTCCTCCTCCAGTTTGGGGGATGTGATGTCATCAGGTGAGCCAATGATCTGCTGGGGGTGGGGCATTAGGAGATGGGGGGTGGGGTTTCAGGAATCTCGCCGCAATTCGTCAGTGGATGATTTTACTTCAACACTGTCCTGCGTAAGGCTAAAGATCAAATGAGCAGCTTCTTGTGAGCATTGGACAGTAGACCATGAATGACTTGATTGGCTTTTTTCAAATTTGAAGAACTTGACAGTACTTTGTTCTGACTTTATTCTTTTCCTTCTCTTTGTACAGGCAAGCAGAAACAGAAAGTGGTAAGTTTATCTACACGATGGAAGAATCTGTATCTACCTTTTCTGATCAGTCATTGAAGAGATGTGTCCGTCACCACTTTTCTCAACACAAACTCTTCTGAAGTTCAGATTCAGCTCATTATGCTTAACCCTCTGGTGTTGTTCATTTAGGAGTCACACCTGAGTTGTTTGCAAAACTAACCAGACTTTAATCATATAATAATTTTATTTTTTTTATAAATGCAGTATGTATTATGTATGTAAGTTTCGTTTTTATGCTTATTTTTAATTAGGGTAATATTTAAGGTAAAAAATAAAGCAAAAAGTTCTTAAAAACTATTGAATGGAGGCAGATTAGTGCTACCCTGATGTCTGTATCTAAATATAAATATATACTAGGCTTTACCTTCCCTATTTACTGTAGTCGTTAATATTACATTTATTAGGAGGTTACCAGAATATTAGGTCCCACTTTATATTAAGTGTCCTTAACTACTATGTGCTTACATCCAAATAAAATAAATACAATAAATACAAAATCCAAATAAATAAATAAATCCAAATAAATACAATGTACTTAAGGTGGGATATGCATAAGGTTAGGGAAAGGTTTAGTGGTATGGGTGAGTTTAACAGTGGGTTAAGGTGTAAGGGATGGTCAACAGTGTAAATATAAATGTAATTACAGAAACTATTTACAAATGTTATTACATGCAGGTATTTAATCAAATATAAGTAAAATGTAAAAGCATGTATTTACACAATACGTACATTGTAACTAAATATTAATTTCATTGTAAGTACACTTAATATAAAGTGGGACCGAATATTTTGTGACCGATGATGTAATTTGAACAATAAACTTTAATATAAACATAATTTCAATGAACAGGAATACTTTATCAGATTTATTCTAGTTATTTTTTGGGTGTGCAAGCAGCATGAGAGCCTATTAATATATAGCAAGAGTGACCTAAACACTATCCTGTATGGTTTTCTGTTCTTATAAGATATGACGTAGTTAAGTAATCTCACACAAGCAAGAGTGCTATTTTTCCGTCATTGTCATTTTTTTTTTTAGCAAACCAGTAATTGTGTGTTTCTATTATACTCTCTTGAGCTTTTAATCTTTTAGTGTCTTATTTCTGTATACTTTGTTCTGCATTATGGCAGTTACCATATGGCTTATTGAATGTGTTACCGCCATACAGTTCATAGCTGTGTTTTTTGTAGATGTGTGAGAATTGTTGTTTTTCTGCATCATGCTTGAATTTTAGGCTGTACATTTTCATGTTTTTTGTATTTCCTCTCTTTTTACTATGTCATCATTTTTCACCACTATCAACACAAGTTTTTTTTAAATCAACTCTGTATGTTTTATTTTTGTGAAACAAAGTTCCATACCAAAAACAATTAACATTTATTTCTATATATAATTGTGAATAATGCCAGAAGGTTAAAATCTTTTTGACACATTGGACTAATATGTAAAATGGGGTCAGAAATTAACAGAAGGTTATGGGCAAAAATGCCCTACAAATTTAAGATCGGGGGGTAAATGTGCCCCAATATTAACTATTCTGGCTATCACAATTCTTTACACAAAAACATAATATGTATTTATTTAATCAACAATAGTGCCATAATTACAATATCAAAAGTAAAATAAATTTAATATAGTACAGCTCTACCTTGTAATGAATCCTTTTTACAAAGTTTGTTCCTTTTTGTGACCCTGAATCACAAAACATTTACGTTGCACCGGCATTTTATTGGCAATAGCCAAAAATACATAATATTGGTAAAAAAAATATAGATTTTTCCTTTGTCAAAAATGTTTAGAATATTAAGTAAAGATCATCCATGAAAACATTTTATAAATTTTCAACAGTAAATATATCAAAACTCTATTTTTAATTAGTTATATGCATTGCTAAGAACTTCCTTTGTTTAACGTTGAAGGTAATTTTCTCAATATTTTGTTTTTGCAGCCTCAGATTCCAAATTCCACCCCCAGATTTTCAACTAGTTGTTTCTCAGCCAGATATTGTCCTAAAGCAGGAGTGCCCAAACTCGATCCTGGAGGGCCGGTGTCCTTCATATTTTAGCTTTAACTTGCCTCAATACACCTGCATGGATGTTTCTAGAAAGCCTAGTAAGAGCTTGATTAGCTTTCCCAGGTGTGTCTGATCGGGGATTGGAACTAAATTTTGCAGGACACCGGCCCTCCAGGACCGAGTCTGGGCACCCTTGTCCTAAAGCTTATTTATTCATGTTTCATATATTGCATAAATCAAATTTTAAAAAATTGACACTTATGACTGGCTTTGTGGTTCAAGGTCACATTAGGCAAAAAATGTATAGTATTCTGATTGATTGAAGTAACTGATTAAATTCAAGTATTGGGCATGAAGCAAAACACAATTACAGTTAATGAAGTAAAAACCAATTACAAATTATTGCCCCTAATAGAGAAGTTAATTTCTGTCCCTGCTGTATGCATATATAGTCATTTACCTATGATCTCATCTGCAGACTGAACATGTGGCTCCCTATGATGTTGTGCCTTCCATGAGGCCTGTGGTTCTGGTTGGTCCATCCCTGAAAGGATATGAGGTATGTTGAGACATATCATCGTTAGTCTTTGGTACTTGTTGTTGACTGAAAAAGAAAATGCTTCTGTCAAAAATCTATCAAGAGAGTTTTACAGGTGAATCAGTGAATTAATCATCAAACGGCACTGAACAGGAAATTCCTCCGTCAAGGTCTTCGAGCTGGCGTTCTCTGTTTATGACTGTCCGTGTGTGCGCATTTTGGGTTATTGATACCAGCAAAATATAATATCTATTCCAGTCTCTCCATCTCTTCACGCAGAGAAAACAAAAACATACTCCTCCTCTCCACCGATCCGTTGCCATGGCAACAACCTTCCGGGGTCCAGGAGACGTCAGTGCTAGAAAGTAGAGCACGGTTTCAAATTAGAAAGAGACAGAAAAGGGAGAGAATAACAGGGATGGGGACGGAGAGAAAGAAAAGGCATGCGAGAGACAGAGCAGGCGAGATGCCGAAGTAGAGAAAGTCAACAAGGAAAACAAGCTCTTTGCTTCACGATTTATAAGCCGTAACTAGATGAGGTTTTGCTTTTATTTTAGGGCTGTTATTTATTCACAGAGCTTCTAAGCGTTTAAATCACAGCGAGGTTTGTTTTATTAAGTCAAAGTACATTTATGAGTTGATGAGCCAGGAGTTTTATCCTTAAAATCAAATTGAATCGTTAGCTCCGTTCCAAAAGCTGCCTCAGTTTGGAATGCTCACAAATAACACTTTGCACAGGAGGCAATTAATAAAGTGCAACAATCGGGTTGCGGAAGTAAAAAAAAAATTTAAAAATCACATTTATTTTCTCAAGAGGACAATTGATTTTGAGCGATAACTCATTAAGCTTTAAAGGCAAAGTGAGGGCTAACAGGTTGCTAATCGATGGAATATGCTTTTGTTGAAGCCATTAGCCTGCTTTTTTAAATAATCATCTTCAGCAGCAGAATTCCTGAAGAAAAATGACATTACCGACAACGCAGTCTTACCCAAAAAAAGAAATCTCCAGTTATAAAATTAAAGTAAAATGTGGTTGTAGAGCATTCCAGAAAAATAAAACAATATTTTAAGCAGTAACTGATAAACTTAGCAATAACTGGATAACTTAGCAATAACTGAAAAAAGTCTGCATGAACCTGAGACTAGGGCTGCACGATATTGGAAAAATCTAACATTGCAATATTTTTTTATTCTGTGATATATATTGCGGTATGAATACAGTTTCACCAGACTTGAATATCTGTATTTGAAAAGAATTTTTCATTTTAGATTGATTGGAATGATTCTGTATAGCAGTAAATAAAAAAATAATAAACAATCTACACGCACAGAGAAATTCAATAAAGAAATAAATTAAGCTGCGTTTTATTGTTTTCCGAGGAGTCACACTGTATTCAGGTATACAGTAATTTAATAATCAAATGTAAAATAATACTGCACAGTCTTCGTTTTATAAAAAATCCCTCACACAGTAACAGGCCTCAAAAAACACTTGCCAAATCATAAATTGTAATCCAGACTCAACATTGTGTATACTCGCGATGTGACTATTGCTAATGATCACATTGTGATATCGATGCTGAAACGATATAATGTGCAGCCCTACCTGAGACCTTTTTTTAGTAAGTTGATGTACTTCCAACTGAAATGGAAAATTGAGTAGGCGGTGGGGCTTTCTTTTTTTGCATAATTCCCTCATAGCAAACTAATGGTAAAAGGGGTGTGGTTAGGAATATTGTGGCTGAAGCCGTCAAACTGACGTCATCAGAGAAGGACCGCCACTCAAAATGTGGAAGTGCATTTTTAAAAAGTCCTCTCTATTGACATAGATAAAAAAAAAAAATAGCCTCTTGTCTCCTTAAGTGCATACTGCAAAATTGGAGTATTTGCTTTCACCATTAGGCTTTTTTGGCAAAAGCTTGCAGGCCTGCCTTCCATAGACTTTGAATAGGCACCAAAAATATTTTTAGCTCCGCCCACTCAGCAATTACATAATTAAGATGGTACATTGCAAGCATTTTCTATTCATTTTCTTTAATTAAAATGAAATGATATACAACAAATGTATTAGTAATGTAAAATAATGCTAAATTCTTGATTCTGTTACTAATTGCTGTTCAGAATATTGTTAAGCTTTGTTATTGTCAACTCTGTTAGTGGTTTCTGGAATGACATTTTCCATCAATTTGTGCTTTTGATTGTAACCTCAAACCAGACACCACAGTGAATGAGAAATTCACTGAAATATCCCAATAACAGAGTTAACAAATAATTGTCCTTCTATTTGTGTATTCTAAACATTTTGTACAAATTAATGAGAGAATATCGACATGCCTCAATGCTTTCCTGCCCAAAGAAGTGACATCACTTGGAGCAGATCATGCTTTTTCTGTCTGTGTGCTTTAGAGATTGGTATGACTTTTTATCACTGATGTAACAGAGTTGACTATAGCTGTGGAATTATTGATTATTATTATTGAAATTACAAAAAATACAGAAAATAGATGTTTCATACAAATGTAAAAAATATGAAAAATAGACCTAATTATTTCATGATAATTAAAGCTGAATGTATGATTCATGAGGCAGAGACAGCCCCAAATAGGGATGTGTTGATGGAATATATTCAAGACAAAATAATCCTAAATTTAAATACAAACATTACTTTAGAGATAATGTATTCAGAACTGTTTTATACAGCAAATGGGCTGTATGTAAGTTTTTGACTCTTCTAAAGCATAAAAATATCGTAATATGTTTGCAGATATTTAAGAAACATGCTAAGTGAACATTCTTGATTTTATTTAGAACACGAGTTAAATCAGCCTCAACCAGGCTTGATAGTCAGGCACACTCCTGATGGTCCTCAATCTGGAAACCTGTGCTTGCGTGTGTTTTGATTCAGGAATGCAATACCTATATCAATCACTGGGTGTCAAACTTACATACTGCACCTTTAAAATAATGTCTTGGAGATGCAAAATGTTCCTGCAATTCTAGAAACTCCTGTGTGTGTGTGTGTGTGTGTGTGTGTGTGTGTGTGTGTGTGTG
>CAIGQW010055671.1:7216934-7227087 GCA_903798125.1 Danio choprae | reverse complement strand
TAGATAGATAGATAGATAGATAGATAGATAGATAGATAGATAGATAGTGCTCAGCATATATCAATACACCCCATTTTGAAAACATTTAAATTTATGCAAAAATAAATTACAAACTACAACATTTCAACCATATTGTATATATATTTTTTGTTGCTTATGATTTTTGCTATTTTTTTAAATTTTATTGAATATTTCTTCCTAACATTTAAATTTGGGCTACTAATTTTTCAACCATTACTGTAAGTTATTTTGTTAGATTAGCTCCAGGTTTGGCATCAGTACTGACTAAACTAATGTATATGCACAAATATAATATTGTAAAGCATCCTATAGAAAAAGTTCATTTAAATGAGAGATTTGTGGGGGGTGTACTCATATATGCTGAGCACTGTTTTTAACATATTGGAGCAAAGTTTTTATATATTTAGTAGTCTGTTTTATATTTAGAAATAGCATTTTCAGAGAAACAAACTATGATTGTGTTACTCTTTCATTCTTTTTGCTTATAAACTATACATTACATCAAATTATAGATATTTTTCATTGCAAAAGGAAGCTATTTTCTACAAATTTGCAAGACTACTAGTTTCCACTACTGATAGTGTTTATAATGATGACAGTAAATTAAAATAAATACCATTTTGCAGTATAATGGACTGCTTCTGAACAGTTAGAATACTACTAAAAGACTCTCACATTCACGTTGCAAATGAGCCGCTCGTATGTTAAAAAGCTTAGGGAGCTCCATTTTGACTAGCATGTCCAACATTGGTTGCACTTGACCTATAATATCCCTTTACCATTACCAAATACACAAATGTCAAGTCCTGATTGTTTTTGTTCTGTTAGTGTGCTAACTGTAATCTAGTGTCTCTCACTCTCTGTTTAATATACATGTACAGCTGAGGTACAGAGCGAGATTGAGCGTATATTTGAACTAGCTCGATCGCTCCAGCTGGTAGTGTTGGACGCAGATACCATCAACCATCCTGCTCAGCTGATGAAGACTTCACTAGCACCCATTATCGTCCATGTCAAAGTGTCCTCGCCGAAGGTGCGACAGTCCTGTATCATTGTTGTAGTGTTTCCAACGTCAGTGTGCTTCCTGTTTAACCACGGTTTCTATCCTACAGGTCCTCCAAAGGCTCATCAAGTCCAGAGGAAAGTCGCAGAGTAAACACCTCAACGTACAGCTCGTAGCGGCTGACAAACTAGCGCAGTGTCCTCCGGTGTGTCAACTCTTACAACATACATGTAGACACATGCCAATTTGCATTAATTCAATATATCGTGATAGTGAACACACACAATATTGATATTGTGGGAACTTCATAATACAGTTAATTATTATTTATTATTTAAGCTTTTTGAGTGCCTTTTAGGAATATTCAATTTGTTGCATTAGTTTTTGTTCATCACAGCACCAAATGCATAAATGTTCGTTAATCGTGATTTTTTGCATCCAAAATAAAAGCATGTGCGATTAATCACGATTAATTAACTACGCAGCACTGGTATTTTTAATTTGTATATACACAATAAATATGCACAATACACACAGAGAGAGTGTATATATATACACATACATCTATATATTTGAGAACATTTTTATTTATAAATTAAATATTTATATCTAATGCTAATTATTCATAAAAATATAAATGTATATATGTCAATATATATATATATATATATATATATATATATATATATATATATATATATATATTGTATTTTATATATTTTTCATTTATATATTAACAATATTATAGACAGTGAGCACAAATTTTTAATTTGGATCCAATTAACTGTTTGACAGCACCAGTAAATACTTAATAATTGATTTAAAGTCCACATGAACCGGAAGCTGCGACCATTTGTTTTTCTTATTGTGACGTAGTTCCTAGAGAAATGCAATATTAAATGAGAAAACAGTGGGCGTGGCTTGTTTTTTTCTGCTGCAAGTTGATTGGATGTAGTAAAGTAGGCATTTCATACAGAAAGATCGGGATATGGGTTTTAGACGAGCTATTACAGCTAAACAGACAGCTCCTCACCATTTCTGTTAGTTGTTAAGTATGTCAGCCACGCCCAATGCCTCAAAATCACATCATCTGAGAATTTAACTGGAAAAAAAACAGGAAGTGCATTTTCAGATTTCAGTTTTACATTAGAAGGGCAAACAATTTTTTTTTCTTAATGACATGCACAGATGAGTTGTTCACCACAAAACTGTGGTTTTCACACCGTGAGCTAACAAAATCATATGGTTAGTTTTGATTTCATTTGTACTTTAATGTCAAACATAAACAATTTGAAGTTATTCTAGCCTACATCATTGAAATTATGTGATTATTTATAGGCCTTTTGTTCGTTACCTCTGTACAGTAAGGTTCTTTTGTTAACATTAGTTAATTTAACTAAACTCAATGTCATGACTACTACAATTTTAGGTGATGTTAATTTCTTAGTTAATGCCTAACAACACATTAAAATCAAAAGACATGGAGTTAATGACTTGTAAAATTCAGTTGTATTTAATTAACTTGTAACATAATTAACTATAATACGGCTATTTCTCAGAGCTGATTTTAATGCATTACTAATTAACATTTACTAATGAAACTTTATATATAAAGTGTTATCTATTGTACTTTGAGTAATATATATATATATGTATATATGGAGCGGAAGTGCGCTCCTTTTTGCGATTGTTTTATAACTTCTGATTCAGTTGCCTATGGGAGAAATGACTAGGAATAATAAACAGCAGAAAACGGTCCAACTACTTTCTCTATAAACAAGTGTGTTAATATAATAGGAAAATATCAGTTTGCAACATCAACCAGCAGAACAAGCTGTTTTCAACATCTAAAAATCAATCAAGTCAAGTAAAAGATTCTAATGGTGGCGCACACTCGTGCATGAAAAACAAGGTCAATACCATGATAAAAGCATCAGCAATTAATCGCAACAAGAAAATTTGAGACCGGCAGAAGCATACATACAAACAAAAACACAATACTAGAAGGAAGTTACAGTAATGACTCCAGTTTGATGAAGTCAGTCAGTGTTTTTCAATGCACTAATGGATGTCATGTCTGTGTGCATGTGTTTGTTCCTCATTAACAGGAGATGTTTGATATTATCTTGGATGAGAATCAGTTGGAAGACGCCTGCGAGCATTTGGCGGAGTATCTGGAGGCGTACTGGAAGGCCACACACACCTCCAGCAGTACACCGCTCAACCCGCTGCTGGGCAGAAACCTTGGCCCTGCTGCCCTTGCCCCGTACACTACATCTGCCATATCCGGCTTGCAGGTGTGTAATCATACACACTGAACATTTGGATATTGAACATGTAATGTGTCCACAGACTTTTTAAGCACTATCAAATATGTATTTATGGATGTACAGTGATAAGGGCCTGTTTCTACATGATTCAGGGCTCGCAAAACTGCAAGCACAATGTCTCAGGGCTATTATGTTTTGCAGTCGGGCTACCAAAAATTGATCCACCCTACCCATAAGGCTATGTTAATGGGAGGGAAGACGTAGCCTATTTCAATGCTTTTGCATTTTCGCACAAATTGAGTAATTATGTTGTATGCAATTTTCATGCATTGATGAGCCACTATCAATATATGTTTGAAAAATATGTTGGTGCTAACTGGTGTTGTCAAAAGATACAAATTTGATAAAAAAAAAAGAAAACAATAATGGTAAGTATCTTACAATGAATACCATTATAACTGTTTTATTAGTAAATGTATGTATTTCTTTTCATTTAGTATATATTGTCTTTTCTTGGGATACCCAAATTTATTTCAGGCTACTAAAAATGGAAGCTTGCTTGCCCAAAAGGCTACTAAAGCCACGGCCACACTGCACTTTTCGCCCCATAGACATCCATTCATATACAAGCAAATGCGGCAAACCAGAAATGCAAGCTTGTGTTGTATATCGCTTGTATTTGAAAGTTCAAGCTTGGTGAACTCTGACCTGCGAAATCACATCTCGTAATTACATGAGACCAATTGAAGATCAAATTGTGACATCTCTGTAGAGACATTTAAAATATGGAGTAATCGCTCGCTCTATCAACGATTAGTTACATATCCCACCCCTTTTCACAGCATCGTATGAAAGAATTTCGCACGCTCAAACTCTAGTGTGATCGCAGCTTAAGAATTTAGAAATTTTTCAAGCCCTGTGATTTCTTTTGTCTATTCATTTGATGAGAAGAAGTCAAATGAGGAGCCGTTTACAATGATGCGTTTTCATTTTAAAATCTATACGTTTTGGTTATGCCTGTTGTCCACATTATTCCATCTTTATCATTCATTGGCCTAAATACAATCCCGGCTGATTAGAAATATGTGATTCTAGTTTTCTGCTAAAACCTACTTATACAAACACTTCACTACAGTTTCGAAACAAAACTAGAAGGCACACAAATTATGATTATGGGGGCGAAAGATTTAGTTACAGTTTTTTTATACAGAAAGATACAGTATTATAATAACCAAATACATTCATGTAACGTATCTGACTCTATATGGCTGACTTTTCTTATGTAATTTGTTGTCTCTGTTGCTTGCATGGTATGGCATTGTACTTGTGATGTGCTCGGGATATAAGTCTTATGACACCTGTTTTTTAAAAAAAATAGCTCAACACCATGTATAAACAAGCACCATGGTGGCTTCAGCAAATGTCGTTTTATGTCACGTTGGCTTTTATTAACTCTATTGGCTAGGCTTAGAGTATACTTCAGAATAGGTGAACACCCCGTTGTGGATGTGTCATCTGAAAAGTGCAGAAAACCTTACCTGAAAGCACAGATTTCTATGTGTTTTCTATGAGCCTGAGTTGTCTAAATCAGTGGTTCCCAATTCCGGTTCCCAGGTGTATTAGGTAAGGAAGACATACAAAATGTGCAGGGCGGGGGGTCTCAGTGACTGGAATTAGGTACCAATGGTCTAAATCAAGTCCTTCTGAGTGTAAACAAAAATATTAATGCTTACTCTTATTTTCTACTTTTCCATTAGAATCAACAGGGGCAAAAAACACGGCACGCCAACCACACCGGGGACCACTCCACCCCCAATGAACGGCGTAACCTGATGACCTCAGACGAGAACTACCACAATGAACGAGCGCACAAGGGACGAAACCGGGGCTCCTCTGGCTCGCAGCACGGTGGCAGCGGTAGAGACCACCACTACATGGAGGAGCAGCAGGGTTACCAGGACCCCTACCAGGACACCTACAAGCCCCACCGCAACCGCAGTTCCCCGGGCAGCTACAGCCAGGACTCACGACACCGGCTCTGAGAACCTCTGGCCCGTGTCCGCCTCCAAGCCTGAGCCACCGAGCCAAGATGGCTTCTGTCCAGAATTGTACACATCTTCCATTTTGTTTTCGTTTCATTAGGGTCTCCTGAGCTACAAAGCAAAAACTTTGTTTTTAACCCCTCCCGAACCTGTACCATCTGACCGAAGCCTGCATATCCACGAGCTTAATACAAGGCTCTCTGGGGAAAGGAGACCATTAGACATGCAATGGAGCAGAAACTTGACACTTGTTATGTTTTCACATGTTAATATGCTTGTTGACTTTTGGTTTCGTCAATTCTGTTGCAAAAGGGCAGGTTTTCCTTCTACCAAGCAACTGTTTTACTTTCAAATGGAATGGAATGATTGCTTGGCCCTAAAAAGCGAAAGTTCTGTGAAGCTAGAAACAGCAGAGAATCAGAAAGTATATACTGAATAAGGAGCTCAGTTAGTCTTTGTTTGCCAGCATGTTACCTGACCGCATGCTTTCCCCTTGTCATTAGTGCATAACTTGAGCAGACAGACCAGAAGATGACGCGCTGTGATCATTGCCCCCAGAAAAGTGGCTGCCAAACTGGAAAATTTCAATCCTAACGTAACACAAACCTACTGCCAGCTGTTCTTTGTTACAGAAATGGAATCTTAAATACCTTGATCTTGAAGTTTTCTGATCTCATGCGATTGAATTTCCACATTATTTAAGCGGTAAATAGCAGGAACCCTAGATTCTGCCTCTTTAGCATGATGCACTGCATTCTAGCACTCATTCGTTCTTTTTCTAGTTAGGAAGACAGCTTAAAGAGATGCAGAACATTGGAATGCTGAACTAAAGTGCTGCCGTGATCTAGTCCTCAGTAGAGTTAGCAAGCATTCACATGATTCATTTTCATTTAAAAGCTGAAATTGGGGCATTTTGGTAATTAGTTTATTTAAAAAAAGAGCATTTTCCTAAATGTAACTCTAGGATGGACAGGTTTATTTGAATCTTAGGAAGTGTCTGGCTGCCTGTGCTCCACCCTGCCAACTGGGGCCAACGCCGTCCGGTCCACTTCAGCAGATATGCAGTGCCCTCCTCAGTGACTCAAATGCTACAGACTCAACCCACCAAGTTGTCGTTCTTCTTCCTGTATGTTTTCAGTGTGAAAAGGACTGTCCGAGGACAAGTAGATCCTCAACACGTGGAAGCTTTCAGACCCAAGGCCTTGCCACACCATGGATTTCCTCGCCTGCATATTCTCGCCTTATTGATTTATGCTAGTTCGTGCATTTTCAAAAGAATACATTTGAAAGAAAAAACTAACTCGGTAAAAACTGAGGACCGCATTCTGTATGCATTTGTCTATGAGCATGCTTCTCTGTTAATTATATAATGAGGATGAATGAACACGAGGAATCTGGCAGTCGATGCCCATTTGACTAAATGAAAAGAAGAAGAAAAAAAAACTCATCTCTGAATTTGCTGCCTGAGACAATCAGATGGAACTTCTCTGTAAAACCGGAACGTTGTTCATCCCTTTCCCGTCATCCCACTCTTTCCCGTTTCACAGCAGCTTCATCTGAGCTCCAGATAAAAAGAATAAAAATGTGTCCATTTTTTTCCCTCTTTTTGTGAAAATTAAAGACGGAGATGCAAAACTGCATGCATATCATTTTAATTTATAACAAATTTGAAAGAAATCTAATGTTTTATGGAATATAATTGTGTAAAAGGCAAATCTAGCAGTATTTAAGTTCTTTTACAAAAAAGAAAAGAAGAAAAAATAAATGGTCATTTTGAAACGTTGTTGTACGTCTTCATTCATTTGAGATTTGTCATCCGTGAGTTTTGAAAAGTGAATGCATGTACACTTCTGTAAGATTTTGAACGTAAAGTTCAGTACACATATCAATTTATGGGGGCTGCACGGTGGCGCAGTGGGTAGCACGGTCGCCTCACAGCAAGAAGGTCGCTGGTTCGAGCCTCGGCTGGCTCAGTTGGCATTTCTGTGTGGAGTTTGCATGTTCTCCCCGTGTGCGTGGGTTTCATCCGGGTGCTCCGGTTTCCCCCACAAGTCCAAAGACATGCGGTACAGGTGAATTGGGTAAGCTAAATTGTCTGTAGTGTATATGTGTGTGTGTGTGTGTGTGTGTGTGTGGATGTTTCCCAGTGATGGGTTGCAGCTGGAAGGGCATCTGCTGCGTAAAACATATGCTAGATAAGTTGGCGGTTCCTTCCTCTGTGGCGACCCCAGATTAATAAAGGGACTAAGCCGAAAAGAAAATGAATAAATAAATGAATATCAATTTATTAATAAAACATATATACATGTACAATTACAGGGTCAAACCCATAAATGGGTGTTTTATAGAAAGTAAATTCAATTTAAATGTTTTCACAATCAATTTTTGTTATTGTACAAAACTGACCCTTGGCATTACATTCAATTCTTCGCTAAGCCATGAAAAAAAAAATTGAAAAATGTATAGGAATTAAAAGAATATTACCAGTTTTTCGCAATTGCACTAAGGAGTTGCACTGATGATGAGCAAATGAGACATGCTTTTTTTTTAGACTTACCCAGATATTGTGAGAACAAGCAAAGAAATGAACCAAATAATCTTTTCCCGAATTACAAAATGTCTTGCCTCTAGGATGCTATTTTTACTGATAACTTCCTAATTTAAATGATAGATAATGGCATCTCTCAATAAAAATACTTTTACAGTATTTTGATGATTAGAGAATGATACAGAAATAGCATTTCTTCATATGCAGGCCACATAATTATGTGTAAAGATTGAACTCCCACTTTTATAACCACTTCCCGGTCTCTAACCTTTTGGTCAAAGGTCATATGTCTCATTTTGGTGTCTCCCAGATAAACGTCTATTTTAATGTAGAAAAAAGCATTCAATAGAATGTGTGTTGACATATATGAACTAAAATACACAATACACACACATAAAAAAAAATCATAGTAATTTTTAGTAAACACTAGTGTCTTTGAACCATGCAAAAAGTTCTTGAATTCATCTTTTTTTTTTTTTTTAATACGAGAAAGATTACAGGAATAAAACGTCGCTGCATTGAATAGAAAATACAATAACAAAAGCTAGGAAAGAGAAATAAATCTTTGCAAAGCCTCAATCATTAAGAAAAGGGTTATTCAAGAGACTCAACAGTGAATTAAATTTCAGCCAGGAAAATATTAAATCTATAGGTATTGTCTTTAATAACTTATGTTTGTGTATTAAAAATGTACAATGTAACACAGCTAATAAAAAAAGCCTTACGATAAGACAGACAGTTCTTGAGAGTTCAACATTAATCTGTTGTGGTAATTCTAGTTCCTGTGACAATACAACAACAATAGTAATTTTACCCAATACAAAAAAAGTATAAAGTATACTACAGTATTTATTACAATTCATCAATTCACTATGGTTATTACTACAGTAGGTAGCATTTATTACCAACGAGTTGTAAATATATTCATTCATTCATTTACTTTTTGGCTTAGTCCCTTTATTAATCTGGGGTCGCCACAGCGGAATGAACTGCCAACTTATCCAGCATATGTTTTACGCAGCGGATGCCCTTGCAGCTGCAACCCATCACTGGGAAACATCCACACACTCTCATTCACACACATACAGTAGGGACAATTTAGCTTACCCAATTCACCTGTACCGCATGTCTTTGGACTTGTGGGGGAAACCGGAGCACCCAGAGGAAACCCACGCCAACACGGGGAGAACATGCAAACTCCACACAGAAACACCAACTGACCCAGCCGAGGCTCGAACCAGCGACCTTCTTGCTGTGAGGCGAACGTGCTACCCACTGCGCTTCCGTTGTAAATATATATAAAGTATAATACACTTTACGGTAACACTTTACAATAACAGTACATGAATAATGATGTATTAATATGTAAAGTAAACATTACTTTATTATGAACTAACGTTGAATTAATGCATTCACTAATCATGACTTAACTTTAACTACAACATGAGTTCATGTGTGAATAAGGGCTACATTAATTACTTGTTAGTAGATTATTGTTTTTTAATTAATGTATTAATTAACACGTTAGTGTATGCTTAATTTAACCATCATGAACTCGTGATTTGTTAATGTATAATTATATCATGACTTTACTTGGAGGGGCACATCATCATTAACCCATTCTTAACTACTTATGAACTCCTTATGCATGTCCAACTAGTGCGTTCACACTGAATAACAATAGAGAAGTGTTCTGTCAACATCAACAAGAGCACTTTAAACACAGGAGTTCATGAGAAAGGATGAGTTAATGGTGATGTGCCCCCTCAAGTAAAGTCACGACATAATAATACATTAACAGCTCATGAGTTCATGTTGACATTTATCTTAAACTTAAATGTGTTAATTAATACATTAATTAATACATTAATTAACAACATGAACTAACAAGTAATTAAGGCAGCTGTTATTCACACATGAACTCATGTGACTCATGCTGTAGTTAAAGTTAGTTCATGATTAGCGCACGCCTTAACTCGTCATTAATTCATAATAAAGAAATGTTTAGTTTACATATTAATACATCATTAGTCATGTACTGTTACTGTAAAGTGTTACCCACTTTACTATAGTGTGTTTCAAATGTACTTCTTCGAGTGGTTTTTATGCGCATGTTAATATAATGTCTACAAAATATGTTAGGAAAAAGAAGTAGATGTGTCCGACCTTTTTTGACAGGAAGTGTATATCGCAGTGTGCCTTCTGAAACATCACACACACACCACACACACACACACACACACACACACACACACACACACACACACAC
>CAIGQW010055671.1:7198653-7216268 GCA_903798125.1 Danio choprae | reverse complement strand
CACACACACACACACACACACACACACACACACACACACACACACACTCTTTAGAAATCCCAACATTATTCTCACTAAAACGCAACTCCTGCTTCAAACAGTAGGGAGCAGTGTCGTCTTAAATCTCTCCATCCACCGACCCTCATATTAGCAACCTTTTCTCCTCCCTCAACCTCACTCCTCCCCTTCCTCTTAAATCTTGATTAAAGGCACTTTGTAGTGCAGTGTAGTACGTTTGAAACAGGCTGTTGTTGGATAAAATATCCACTCCTTAGGACCTAGACATCACTTTATAAATATAATGATGACTTTGGTTTATCCATCTTATTGTTTATCAGCCTGACTAAAAAGCGCCTCATTTAAAGATGTAAGACTCACAGTTATGGATGTCCCATAAAAAGAGCTTATATCTGGCGTAATAGATGAATTAAAGATCTTTGACTCCACATATTCTTCAATAGAGTTAGTCATGTGAGGAAATCACAATAATAATCTGCTGTTTCATGCGTAGCACTTGGAAATAAGTGCATTTGCTGTGCTGATTACATCAACAACTACTTTTTAAGGAAAGTGCTCTTTGTGGTTGCCAGGCAACATTCAATTTTCCCTCTTCATTGTGCCCATATTAGAAATGGCCACATGGATGGAACTGCATCATAAAAATAAAAAAGCTCAGCGTTACATTACAACGTGGAAAACATTACAACGTGGAAGCAAATTGGTGAATATTCATAGTTATTCATAATAATCAGGTTTTTCAAGAGTAATTCACCAAAAAGTACCCTTTATAATTTACTTTATATTAAAAGTTTATATAGAAACTAACATAGGCTACAGTGCATCCGGAAAGTATTCATAACGCTTCACTTTTTCAACATTTTGTTATGTTACAGCCTTATTCCGAAATGGATTAAATTCATTTATTTGCTCAATTCTACACACAATACCCCATAATGACAATGTGAACAAAGAATTTTTCAAATTGTTGCTAATTTATTCAAAATAAAAAACCTGAAAAATCACATGTACACAAGTATTCACAGCCTTTGCTCAATACTTTGTTGATGCACCTTTGGCAGCAATTACAGCCTCAAGTCTTTTTGAATATGATGCCACAAGCTTGGCACACCTGTCTTTGGGAATTTTTGCCCATTCCTCTTTGCAGTACTTCTTAAGCTTTATCAGGTTGGATGGGAAGCGTTGGTGTACAGCCATTTACAGATCTCTCCAAAGATGTTCAATAGGAATTAGCTCTGGGCTCTGGCTGGGCTACACAAGGACATTCACTGAGTTGTTGTAAAGCCACTCCATTGATATTTTGGCGGTGTGCTTTGGGTCATTGTCCTGCTGGAAGATGAACCGTCGCCCCAGTCTGAGGTCAAGAGCACTCTGAAGCAGGTTTTCATTCAGGATGTATCTGTACATTGCTGCATTCATCTTTCCCCCTGTCCTGACTAGCCTTCCAGTTCCTGCTGCTGAAAAACATCCCCACAGCATGATGCTGCCACCACCATGCTTCACTGTAGGGATGATATTAGCCAGGTGATGAGCGGTGCCTGGTTTTCTCCAAACGTAACGCCTGGCATTCACTCCAAAGAAACCAGAGAATTTTGTTTCTTATGGTCTGAGAGTCCTTCATATGCCTTTTGGCAAATTCCAGGTGGGCTGCTATGTGCCCTTTATTAAGGAGTGGCTTCCGTCTGGCCACTCTACCATACAGGCCTGATTGGTCGATTGCTGCACAGATGGTTGTCCTTCTGTAAGGTTCTCCTTTCTCCACAGAAGAACGCTGGAGCTCAGACAGAGTGGCCATCAGGTTATTAGTCACCTCCCTAGTCATATCCTGAATCTTTCATCATCTAAACATGTAATATTGTACATCAGTTTCCATCCATCAAGTCTAATCCATTATGGTTACTTATAATTTTTAGCGCTTGTATCAGTTTAGTTACATCGTTTTAATTAAATGAATACACAGTTATTTCAGATGTAATGTGTGACTTGCATTTTGAAACGGAGTTAATTTCATATTCATTCATTCATTTTCTTTTGGCTTAGTCCCTTTATTCATCAGAGGTCACAACAGCGTAATGAAGCGCCAACTTATCCCGCATATGTTTTACACAGCGGATGCCCTTCCAGCTGCAACCCAGTACTGGAAAACAACCATACACACTCATTCACACACATACACTACGGCCAATTTAGTTTATTCAATTCATCTATACCGCATGTTTTTGGACTGTGGGGGAAAGCGGAGCACCCGGAGGAAACCCACGCCAACATGGGGAGAACATGCAAACTCCACACAGAAATGCCAACTGGCACAGCCGGGACTCGAACCAGAGAGCTTCTTGCTGTGAGGTGACAGCGCTAACCACTGAGCCACCGTGTCGACTTAATTTGATGTTCATTTTTGAACAGGTGATTTTAGTTCAATGAACAAAGTATCTTTGATTCATGTGTATTGTATCCAAGCATTTGGAAAAAGTTTTAAGGGTTTTGTAAAAATGTTTGTCTATGCTCGTGATAAACATAATCTGCCTGCGGGGTCTTGTTTTGGCTTTCAAATAAGATTATTTTGATTTACCCAATGCATTAGCAGATTTTTTGTATGTTTTAATGAAAAACTCACTTAATTCTGACATATTATTTCTAAAAACAAGACTTTTTTTTGCTTGTCTACAAAAAGCTTCTTGATAATTTTTTTTTTATATATATATTTGGAGTAGAAACACGACAAAACCTCAAGCAACTTAAGCATTTTTGCAGCACTTTGACTTATATTGAAAAAGAGGATTTCCTATGGAGTATTATCTAATTATGAAATCAATACTTTTATTTAAGTGTCTAATTTGTGTACTTCATCCATCGCTGCTACATATGTATATGTATATGTCAAAGCTTTTGAAAAGATACCATTCCAGTGACCCCTTTTCTACCTTTATTTCTGATTTTTCTGAAAACTAAAATAAAAAAATGACATGCAGAAATGGAGGAGTGAGCACAAAGACCTGACTCTCTTGGCAAAGCAGCATAAACATTACATAAGCTGCGTTGCCTCCACTCACTGACACTGGCCCGAGGGAACGCTCATCCATCTATATTTAAAAATAAAATAGATATAACCCTATACTGTAGGCTGCAGACTGGAACATCCTCTGCGTGGATCCAGCAAAATAGGATATATTTAGCACAGAGGTCTCTAAAATAAAGTTGAAAGCAAAAGATCGATTTTCATGCCTATTTCTAAACATACAGTTGAAGTCAGAATTATTAGCCTCCTGTATATTGTTTCCCCAATTTCCTAAACACAATAGGTTTAATAACTGATTTATTTTATCTTTGTCATGATGACAGCACATAATATTTTACTAGATATTTTTCAAGATACTAGTATTCAGCTTAAAGTGCAATTTAAAGGCTTAACTAGGTTAATTAGGCAAGTTAGGGTAATTATCATTGTATTACAGTGGTTTGTTTTGTAGACAATTAAAAAAAATATTGCTTAAGAGGGCTAATAATATTGACCTTAAAAAAAGCTTAAAATAATTAAAAACTGCTTTTATTCTAGCCAAAATAAAACAAATAAGACTTCTTCCAGAAGAAAAAATATTATAGGAAATACTGTGAAAAATTCCTTGCTCTGTTAAACATCATTTTGGAAATATTTGAAAAAGAAAATAAAATCACAGGAGGGCTAATAATTTTGACTTCAACTGTATAATAACTGTGATCTAGGTCTATGGATAACTGTAATCTAGGTCATAATGCGGAGGTATATTTTAAAGCTTTTACACAACGCATGTGCTATTATGAATGCAAACTAATAGAGAGATGGCGGTACAGCAGCATAAGCACAGATGGTCACACATTTGGGCTTCACGATGAGTCCAGTCACCTCAACATGAGCGTGAAGAAACCAAGCCTGTTACCACATGTCCAGCCTCTATCTTTCTGTCTCTGCCTGTTTACTGAAGCTCAGAGTTCTTAAAAGAAGTATGAATAATTGTCGTATAGCGTGCATGTCAGTGCACAACCATCATAAAATGTTTGATTATTCAAGCACTTAAAGGGTTAGTTCACCCAAAAATGTACATTTTGCTGCAATTTTATGAGGTAAAACGATCGTCCCGTGCTAGAAACAGAACTATATGGATTTTCACATTAAAATAGTATCACGTTTCACACTGCTCACAATAAATCCTGGTTATTAAAGTCTGCGTGAACCTGAAGTTGCTGAGACTTTTATTTCGTTATGTTGACGTACTTCCAACTGAAACTGAATATTGAGTAGGGGGCGGGGCTTTCTTTTTGCGCATCATTCACTAGTAGCAAATAACAGTAAGAGGGGCGTGGTTAAGAATATTGGACCACCCCTCCAACCAAACATGGAGTTAAATAACCAGACTTTGACTGAAGATTACCATTTTTTTTTAAAGTGGATTAATTAGCATGGATTAACTGTTCACTTAAAGAATAACAATGTGCGCTAGCTAAATAAACATTGTAAATTTTGCTTTCACATGGACTTCAAGATGACAGTTTACAATGTACATTCCTGAACCCTTAGTGGAGGTGTTAGTGTCACTGATTGGATGAACGCAGCATGTGGTCGTGTTTTCATAACGACTCTAGCATTGCACATTCTCATTTGTATATAGCTTTTACAAATGGTACTAGCACGTTTTTCCTGTATGGGCTTTCTCTTGGACTCTGTCCCCTTTTGGCTTTCTTGCTTGGGGGTCCTTCAACAGTGACATTCATATTGAAGTGAAGTAAATCATTTTTGTACTAAATGAACCTTTTGTACCACCATGTGCTTGATGAATTGAATATCTTCCACAAATATACAAATTTTCTGATCCCACTTTTGTTATTTGCCTGTTCATCCTTGTAAAACAGGTTTTAACAGTGTATTTTAAAAACATTCAGAGATTCAGCTGTAATCCTACGAAGCTCTAAGAACACTTTTGCCCACCAAAATATAAAAAATATACAAACAACATTGCCTATATCTTCTGTGTCAGATTATTTGTGCATATTGTGATTATTTAACATTTGCTTTACTACTAGCAATACGACGCTTGCATATAGAGCTCTGACTGGTCATTCAGCAACAAATCAGAGCATGAGTATGATGTAGTGAAGTGACTAGCAAGTAAACAATTCAAGCCAAGAATGGTCACAAAGAGGCCAGCTGTAATATTGCTACATTTCTCAAATATTTGCAAACGATATGGATTATTAGATTATCCGACATTCACAGAAGCAAATCCCTCCATGGTGAGTGACAAATACTGTGATAATGGTACTAAATGCTGTTTTGTTTACGCTTTGTCTGAGCATGTCAGAAGTTTGGTTTACCTTTGGGGGATGAGAAAACAGATACTGCCCCCTGCGGTG
The DNA here is from genome assembly GCA_903798125.1 of Danio choprae. Lineage (NCBI taxonomy): Eukaryota > Metazoa > Chordata > Actinopteri > Cypriniformes > Danionidae > Danio > Danio choprae. The sequence continues at coordinate 7,210,862 of CAIGQW010055671.1, read as the reverse complement.
TGGAAAGACTCGTCCTCTTGCACAGGTGCAGAATGTGGCTGTCATTTCAGTTGGCTTTCATATCTTTTTTTGGTGTGTTCATGTGCAGCTTTTTGGTCCAGACAGATCCAATGCAAGGTGACAAGCTAGTTGTTTTGGGTCGGCTTGGTGTGCCCCCGTCCTTATGGCAATACGTTGCACTGCCCGCACATGGAAGAAAAGACAAAGATAAACAAAGACTATTTATAAATGGGAGTGAAGCGACGCAATTGATGCGGGTAGGTTACTTGATGATAATAAATTAAATTGCGGGTGTAGTACAGTCGAACTTCATTCATACTACTCCCATTCATACTATATAGAACGTACTTTTAACGGACATGTAGTAAATCCAAATTCAAATGTAGTACCTATTTTTACAGGGTTTTTTGTTGTTGTTGTTGTCGTCAGTGTTGTTGTTGCACAAAGTGTTTTTAGAGCTTTGTATTACAGTTGAACCACAACTTTTATTCCTTTTCTGGACTTAGGCAAGAGAGAGCTCTCTGATTGAATCTAAAATATCTTCATTTGTGTTTGAAAGATGAACAAAGGTATCTAGAGATTTGAACGATATGAAGGGGAGTAATTAATTTTCATTTTTGAGAAAACCTACCTTGGGAACCATTTGAGGAAAACGTATTGCCTTAACCATTCATTCATTCATTCATTTTCATTTCGGCTTAGTCCCTTTATTAATCTGGGGTCGCCACAGCGGAATGAACCGCCAACTTATCCAGCATATGTTTTTACGCAGCGGATGCCCTTCCAGCTGCAACCCATCACTGGGAAACATCCACACACACTCATTCACACACATACACTAGGGACAATTTAGCCTACCCAATTCACCTGTACCGCATGCCTTTGGACTTGTGGGGGAAACCGGAGCACCCGGAGGAAACCCACGCCAACACAGGGAGAACATGGAAACTCCACACAGAAATGCCAACTGACCCAGCCGAGGCTCGAACCAGCGACCTTCTTGATGTGAGGCGATCGTGCTACCCACTGCGCCACTGTGAGGCCCATTGCCTTAACCATTTATATTTAAAAACTAATATTTATGAGTACAGTGAACTTAATTAATTTGAGTCCATGAATTATTAAATAAAATTACAATGACAGTTAAATAACAAACAAAATGTAATTAATGTGAGTTATGAAATCTCAGTAAACTGCTGGTTTGATATTCTAGAAATCTAAAATAACAGTTGTAACTAAAGGTATAATGGATCATTATTGGTATCATTGGATGTGGTTCAGATTTTGTTTTGTCTGGTCTCGCGTGAAGTAACACGCAAAATAAATGACTTGCATGGACTTTGCCCATTAAATCTGACCTGACATCTCTCATTGAAATGAGTATGTAAATTAGGATAAAGCAAGACCGTTTTTACAGCTCTAGAAATAATGAAAAGTTTTTATCAGTTTCATTGATTTGTCATCAATAGATACGTTTTTTTAAAGACAAATGTTCATTCATTTGTTTTATTTTATATTTATTAAGTACTTATTATTTTTATTATTTATTTTAAATAAATAAATGAGGAGTAAAAAAAATAATTTGTTGTGTAGTAATCAACATTATGACACACGTTTAGCTTATCTATGCAAACAAACTAGGTTAAAACTTGACCTGAGGCTCTTGTACAATCCACAGTGAATGAATATTACGATGGTTAAAGTTCACCTACCATATTAGAATTTGCTGGGTTAACATGTTTCACGTCTGCGTCAATAATAAGCCTATGTGCAGGGGAGCAGGTAGACACTGAACAGGCATTTCTTCACAACACCCAATGAGAGATAAGCTTTCACTACAAATAGTAGAGCACCAAATATGGACACAGTTGGAAATGACCACAAATCTGCAGGCCGTTCGTGGTAAATCCTTGTATTTGAGCACACCGTCAGCCAATAATTTTCTTTATCTCTAATAGCAGTAGCTGATAGGATTACTGAGCGTACAAGCCATCACAGTGATTGAATATTCAATGATGAAACTGAACGGGTTGATTCCCTGATCTTGGATAACCGTAATGTGTTTTGCTGAAGGCATGGTTTAAAGGTCAGTGGAAATTTGACAGCGTGCTGATGGAAGTCTGTTTTTTTTTTTTTAAAGACAGGATGTCTTCTTTTTTTATTGTACTTCTTGATGATTATGCACTTTAGCATCTCCTAAAAGTAGCAATTTATAGTTATAGTTTCTGAGAACCTCAATTACACAACATTTGTTATGCCCATGACATACTCAGTCAGAGATAATGTGTTTTTGTGAGTTGAAAATGTTTGAGACCTTTACGAGCCAATCACTGATGTCCTTTATCAGAGGTGACAGTAACATCACCTCGCCACAACTTGTCGCCTTTGCTGAAAAGGTCACTTAACTGTAGCACGTACTCTTTTTTTTAGCCTTTTTCTTCATCAATGATTTGTTCTTCTCCTTTCTGAACCATACCTTTATTTATTTATTTTTTTCATTTTCTCTCATAGTGTGGAGAATAATGCAGAGCTGACATTTTCGGCGGGTTACTCTGTTTCTTCCACCACACTGTAATAAAAGATCAAATAGCAACATCAAAACAACTTTGCGTCAGCAGAGCAGTGGCGGGTTATTGTGAAATGCCATCTGTCATTCAGGGGTAAGCTGGCGCAGTGTGGCAAGAGACTTGTAAAAGGTGCCCTGTGCCAAGTGAAGAGTCCTAACAGAGGTGCTATATGGCTTTCATCAGAACAAACAGTGGTTAATTGTATATAACAGTTTCTTAATTTGATTGTTAACTGACAATTGCAGTAATCTAGTGTGATGTGGAAGATATTATCTCAAGGATACAGTAGTGTTTTGTTAGTATAAGAATATGAATATAGCACATATGAAAGCACTTCTGCTGATTAGTCCAGCAGGCTTTATTTTGCCCTAGATGTACATTATCCCACTTATTACATGCCTCCTTGCTACAAAAGTAGCCAATTAGACACAAGACACTGATCTGAGCTGTTTTATTTCACAACCCTTCATTTAAACATATGGATTGCATATGAAAAACACTTACCTATATATTATTCAGTCACAAAATGGCGCCAAACAGTAAAAGAGTAGAATAGTAAATAAGCATAATAATATGAATAATATAAATAGCATGTATAATAATATAAAAAACTGTCCAGATCTCAAAATGATTTGTAGTACTCGGATGAGCCTGTGTTATTTGTTTCAGCATCTGTTATCTGGGATTAATACAAGGCTGTCTGGATTACTGGATTGTGATTGGTCAGTCATGACATTCCAAGGTATGTTATTCTGCAATAACAACCACTGAAGCAAATAATACAGGCTCATCTTGACCATCATTGAATAGGTTCACATACATAAATGCTTGTATGTCATGTCGCTGTTTTTGACTGTTTGGCGCCATCTTGTGACTGAATGAACATTAGGTAGGTTAGCATATGCTCCGTTCAGCTATTTTTTTCTGTCAGCTTTGCCTTTAACGAAAGAATTAATAAACTATGATGGCTCAAAACAATGTTTTGTGTCTAATTTATACATTTGTGGCAAGTAGCCATGTAAAAAGCAGGATATAATACATCCAGGAGGTTGTTTTTGCAGAATTAAGCAATTCAGTCTTATATGATAAGCCTGTCTGGATTAATTCTGCATTATTATCTTTATTCAGCTTTATTATTTGTCTTGTCAATGAATAATACATAGGTCCGTCTATGTTTTATTCAGCCAGTTTAGTTTTTTACTGTTTGGTACCATCTTGTGACTGAATAATACACAATTTAGTGTTTACTCTCAGCTGTTTATGCTTCTGTCAGCTTTTTGCGTAATAAAAAAAGAAAGTAGTGATTTCTAAATTTGATTTCTAAAAACTTTGACTTGTATTTGATTGCAGGCAATATGAACAAAATATTTAATGTTTTTCTGGTCAAATTAATTTGTAAATATACATCCTTTACAGTTATTCAGACCTGCAACACATTCCAAAAAAGTTGGGACAGGAACAATTTAGGGCTAGAAATCAGGTAAATTGGTTAAATTATGATGTGATTTGAAACAGGTGATGTCAACAGGTGATTGTGATTATGATTTAGTACAAAAGCAGCATCCAAGAAAGGTCTAGTCCTTTAGGAGCAAAGATTGGCAGAGGATTGCCAATTTGCCAACAAATACGTGAGAAAATTATTGAAATGTTTAAAAACAATGTTCCTCAAAGAAAGAAAGGAAGACATTTGAATATTTCACCTTCAACAGTGCATAACATATTTAAAAGATTCAAGGAATCTGGAGGAATTTCAGTTCATAAAGGACAAGGACGCAAGCCTAAGCTGAACAACCGTGATCTCCGATCCCTCACTCTATCAAGAATCCTCATTCATCTATAAGCAATATCACCAAATGGGCTCAGGACTACTTTGGCAAACCTTAGTCAAGTACCACAATATGTAGTTACATCCCCAAATGCCAGTTAAAACTGTCCTGTGCCGTCGACTTCTCTGGGCTCTGAAGCATCTGGGATGGACCATCACACAGTGGAAACGTGTACTGTGGACAGATGAAGTGGTATTTCAAGTATTTTTGGGAGAAGTGGACGCCATGTGCTCAGGACCAAAGTAGAAAAGGATCATCCAGACTGTAACCAGCAACAAGTTTAAAAGCCAGGGTTTGTCATGGTATGGGGTTGTGTCAGTGGTAGTGGTCCTGAGCCCATGTGGTAATATCACTTATAGATGAATGAAGATTCTTGATGCAGTGCCGCCTGAGGGATCGGCGATCACGGTGACCTCTGCCTATTTTTGCTCCTAAAGGACTAGACCAGGGGTGCCCAAACTCTGTCCTGGAGGGTCAGTGTCCTGTTTAGCTCCAACCTCCTTCAACAGACCTGCCTAGAAGTTTCTAGTATACCTGGATAGAGCTTGATTAGCTTGTTCAGATGTGTCTAATCGGGGTTGGAACTAAACTCCAGGACTTCAGGCACACCTAGACTAGACCTTTCTTGGTTTTTGTACCAAATCATAAATAAAATTACGTGTTGTTGACATCATCTGTTTCAAATCATATCATTATTTAACCAGTTTACTTGATTACTAGCCCTAAATTGCTCCTGTCCCAACTTTTTTTTTTAAATGTGTTGCAAGAACCAAAATTTAAATCATTAGGAACACATTAAATAATGTTTATTCTATTGTCTGCAATGAAATGCATGTCAAAGTAAATTCAAAAATCACTGCTTTCTTTTTTATTTGCGTTTTCCATACTGTCCCAACTTTTTCTGATTTAGGGTAGTATTGTTCATTATTAGCTCATGTTAGTTCATGCTTGTTGTCAATTATTCCTTGGGTAAGCTTACTTGGGGAAGACAGGTTTCACTGAAAGCAAAGAAAAAGAAGACAGGACAAGCCTGGGCAAGACATTCAGTGTGCATTGTATGTTAATTAAAAAAAAAGAAACTGTTCAGTTTTAGTGGCAACAGTAAACAGTCTTTATCTATCGCAGACTTGCTTACATACAGTAGTGCTGATACACACTCCAACATCACACGCTAGATTCCCTTCAGCTTAATAATTGTCCTTTGGTAGCTCTTAACTAGGTGAAGAGGGCAATAGTTTATCTTTTGTGTGTTTGAAAAAAGATATAGGGTGAGTGAGAAAGCTAAAATGTGAGAAAATGGGATATATGAATGCCAATTTCCGTAAAATACAAATCAAATTGTTTCATTTAGACCCCCTTTACCTCTTTAATTCAACTTTACCATAAAAGTCTTATGTGTGAGAGATGCATTATATCCTACAATATATCCTATTATATCCTACAATAAAATGAAAAGCTTCCCTTGTCCCCACCTACCCACCTTCCCTTGTCTTTCATTCATTCATTCATTTTCCTTTGGCTTGTTCTCTATTTCAGAGGTCGCCACAGAGGAATAAACCGCCAACTATTCCAGCATAAGTTTTACACAGCGGATGCCCTTCCAGCTGCAACCCATTACTGGGAAACACCCATACACACACACTCATACACTATCATAAAACAATGTCTTAAAATTAAACTATTAATATTTTATTTGTAAGAAAAATGTTGGGTTGTTTTCCACACGTTTAGTGAGAAAAACAATTAGTTCACTTAAAACCAGCTGCCTTAAATTGATAAAGTAAATGAACTATAATTACTTTTTACAGTGCACCCAAATTTGGGAAAAATATGGACAAACCAAAGAATTGTGTAAAGATTTAAAATTATATTTTTAGCCAAACAGATATGGGGTTGTATATGTTTTACCAATTTTGGCTAGAAGTAGCCCAGCATTTTTCATTGTGTATAAATTATTTAAATTACGAAATTGCTAAAAGAAACTGTGCTCAGTAGCCTATACTTAATTACTAAAATAAAAAGCCCAACTCTGCTACAACATGCTTCCTTCACAGTAGAAAATGTAATATCCTATTGCATTGTGACACAGAAAATGGCATCAATATACAACAAATGACTACATTTGTCAGGCAATTCAATTATTTAACCCTGGTAACAGAAAGTTAGCTGTTTCTCTGTAACTAATAAACTCAACCAAACCAATGTGTTTACACATGGTATTAAGATGCAATTGGACCGCAAGTAGACAGGGTGATACATCTCCTGAATCCTTTGTCCAATGTCCTGAGGGAGAGATTCATTCATTCATTCATTTTCATTTCGGCTTAGTCCCTTTATTAATCTGGGGTCGCCACAGCGGAATGAACCGCCAACTTATCCAGCATATGTTTTACGCAGCGGATGCCCTTCCAGCCGCAACCCATCTCTGGGAAACATCCATACACACCCATTCACACTCATACCCTACGGACAATTTAGCTTATCCAATTCACCTATACTGCATGTCTTTGGACTTGTGGGGGAAACCGGAGCACCCGGAGGAAACCCACGCCAACACAGGGAGAACATGCAAACTCCACACAGAAACGCCAACTGGCGAGGCTCGAACCAGCGACCAGCGACCTTCTTGCTGTGAGGCGAACGTGCTACCCACTGCGCCACTGTGAGGCCCAGGGAGAGATTGGTCAGTGTATATTTTCACAATGCATCATAAGTCGACCGTCTTGGAGAGCAGAGTTTAAACAATGCAACAAAGTTGAATATAACTCGCATATTTTTGCTGAATGCTGCTGCTGAAAATGATCCTTTAATGTCATGTGCTGTCTAATCAGTTGAACATTTAGAGTTTTCAGTACTTAAAACTGTCAGAAGTTATAACAAATCAGGTAGAATAAAGCCTGTTATATTCGATTTGTCAAAATATTTAACCTTTTCCTGCATAAGTCATTCTCTATATGATTTAGCAGCTTTCATGCATTTTCCCATGTTTAAGGCATTTACAGTGGGGGAAATAAGTATTGAACACATCACCATTTTTCTCAGAAAACATATTTCTAGAGGTGCTGTTGACTTGAAATTTTCCCCGGATGTTCTATATATGCAAAGAAAACAAAACTAATTAGTTTACAAATGAAGTTATGTGTAATAAAATGAAATGACACAGGTAAAAAGTATTGAACACATGAAGAAAGGGAGGTGTAGAAAGCCAGTGAAAGTCCAGACAGCAGCTGAAATCTGTCAGTAGTTCTTCAGCAACCCTCTGCCCTTCGTCATTGTAAATTAATATCAGCTGCTTTAGTCCAACATTATCAGGATGATGAAGATGAAACCAGGGTGGACATTTCAGCAAGACAATGAAACTCGCAAATGATTTCAGAGAAAGAAAATCAAGCTTTGTGTCATTCCATTGTTATTACACATAATTTTTCAGAGTTTTATTTTTATGTTTGTATTGTTTGGGTTTTTACCAAAATCTGGTTTAATTCTATGTCAAAAGCTCCTTTAGAAATATTATTCCCAGGTAAAAAAAAAAAAAACCAAAAAACATGACGTGTTCAATACTTATTTCCCCCCACTCTCAATAAGCGGAAAAAAATTATTCAATTGTAAATTACCATGCAATCAAATGCTGTTGTTTACATCCAAGTACCTCCATCATACCTGCACATATGGGTAACTGACCAAATCTTGACGTAAGTGAAAATATTGTGAAATAACCTTGCTGATTTTGCATATGAACACAAAAGGAAACAAAGCAAAACAATAGGGAGAACAGCAGCTCATTCATTTCAGCTCTGATTGCCTCAAAATGATGCTGAATATTGTGAGTTTGTGACAATCAGGACCAGTGCTTTATCATTTTAAACGAAACCAAGCTTAAATCTCACTATCTCATAAATCTCACAAACTTAAATCTCACTTTAGCAATGTTTCCCATCATGTTTCAAAGTGATGTCAGCATGCAGACTGTGGTCTTTTGTGGCTATTCGAATGCATTGGATGACAATCGTTTACACCATGAAATCAATTCAGGTGAATGCATTTTCGACTGCATCTGGAAGTGGTGAAAGTGGACATGCTTCACACCTATTACATACCCTTTTATATGACCTGTATTTAGCAGCATCCACTTGTAACTGGTGTAAATCAGGTGTAAATAGAGCTTTAATTTAGATCAAATTGGCAGCCAAATTAGTTGTTACAAAATATAGGAAATTTATTATTTAATGGAACTTTTTACTTAAGATTAACATATGTTTAATATTTTAACGGATATCCTGAATAATATTAATTTGTTGCTTTGCCTGTTTTGATGTGCATGATGCCATTCTGAAGCTTTTGGTTCGCTTGTTAGAATGTGCTATAAATCACATCTGGCGATTACATCAATCCACGTTGGGCGCAAAAATATTATTTGCAATTTTTATTTGTCTTATTAAAATACAGAATGTATTTAAGATATTTTACTGCCAACACAGTTAAATAAATGTAATCTGTTGGGTAAAAATAATAAAAACTAAATGTTTGAACACAGTAGGGCGGCACGTTGGCTCAGTGGTTAGCACTGTCACCTCAAAGCAAGACGGTTGCTGGTTCGAGTGCCGGCTGAGCCATTTGGTATTTCTGTGTGGAGTTTGCATGCTTCCCCGTGTTTCTTCCGGGTGCTCCGGTTTTCCCCACAGTCCAAAGACATGGAGTGTAGGTGAATTACATCAACTAAATTGGCCGTAGTGTATGAGTGTGAATGTGAGTGTGTTTTTGTTTTTGTTTAATAATTGAAGGTTCCATGAAGTGCTTTGAAATGTGCATTTTTATTTGATGTTTGATGTAATCTCAACCAAAACATGATCAGAGGGCGGGATATAGAGTAGCTCCTCTCCTTTAAAAAAACAGCCAAAAGTGTTTTCTTTTATCACCCCTCTTCCAGCATTAAATGAGAAGCGTATTGAAGGGGGCGGGGCATCTCAGATATAGACAGCATTTGATTGGTCACGATTTGATGAAAAACTGAAGTATGAGGGAACATACTTCTATACTAAATTTAGGCGGAAGTGACCAACTACAAAATTTACATGTTGTTTTGGAGCACACTAGCTTAAAGATATCCTAAAAACGAACAATACTGATAATAACATCTAAAAAACTTTATTTTAATTTCATGGGACCTTTTAAGAGCAAACTTTCTTATCCTTTGCCTCAAATAAATGGAAGTAATATGTGACAACACTGTAATTAGATTTAGTAATCTGTAATCTGAATTAGCCAAATGAATAGCTTAACGTTTTATCTCATCTAATGAAAAAATATATACACAAGACAAAATTAAAACAGGGCGACGGGGTGGCTCAGTGGTTAGCACTGTCGCCTCACAGCAAAAAGGTCGCTGGTTCGAGTCCCGGCTGGGTGAGTTGGCATTTCTGTGTGGAGTTTGCATGTTCTCCCCGTGTTGGCGAGGGTTTCCTCTGGGTGCTCCAGTTTCTTCTACAATCCAAAGACATGCGGTATAGGTGAATTGAATAAACTAAATTGGTCGTAGTGTATGAGTGTGTGTATGGATGTTTCCCAGTACTGGGTTGCAGCTGGAAGGGCATCTGCTGTGTAAAACATATGCTGGATAAGTTGATGCTTCATTCCTCTGTGGCTACCCTGATGAATAAAGGGACTAAGCCGAAGGAAAATGAATGAGTGAATCAAAAAATGATCTCCCTTTTGTACAAATAAAAAATAAATGAATTTTGGAGTTTGACAGTGAGCACACAATGTGTTCAAACAGATAAAGAAACACATTAAAACACATTCCAGAATGTAACTGGACCACTAATGTTTATAAATGTATTAATAGAATAGCACTGTTCTAATAATAGCAGGGCACATTGTAATGGAGTGTTGCCCATCATGGGAACTTCACTGTGTATCTGGTAACAGACTATGGGAGTGCACCATCACTCTAAAGAGTAAGAAAACGGGCCAATGAATGCCAAATGAATTGGTGGAGCTCAGCTCCACAGCTGCCAGTAATTAGCCATTAGTGGGCTATATCAGCCGGCCGCTGAGAAGCGAGCATTAGATTTTTCGCTTCAGACCCTCTCACGAGACTGAAGAATCCTCTGGTAAGCTGAATTCCAGTGTGAAACAAAGTACTACTCATCAGTGTGGGAGAGGACGCGACATCGGCGGTCGATCTGGGCTACCCGTCCCCTGGGCGTTTTGCTGGTGCAATAAAAGAGCAGCTTTCACTAAAAGAGCAGAATTCCCTAAGAGAGCAACACGGTTGAGCAGCACGTCTTTTTCAAGATGTTGTTCCAACTGTGTGTTTCTGGATGCGGTGGTTTCCTCGCCCCAGATGACAGGCATGGACAGTTCTTGCCCTCACTGCGAGGGCTTGACTGTTGCACAGCTAAGGTCATGGCGGACTCTAGCATTAGGGTGCGTTACCCCTGCTGCTCGCCGCCAATAGCACTCGGGCAGGCCTAAAGGTTACAGTGGGGGCTTCTCTGTCGACTTTGGGCCCGCTGACCCCTCGCTCCTCATCAGTATGCTCTGTCCAAGCTTCGAGTGGGAGCGCTGGTCCATTCTCCGGGATAGCCACGCTCTCATTAGACACCAGGGACGTGATGTCCTTAGCTGCATCGGAGGGCAGGTTAACATGCTCCAATGACAATCCAGATCTCCTGCCACTGGGTTGTCAGCGGAATCTCAGATTTGGAATCGGACACGTTAGCCATGTTATCCCGGGCTGCTTTGGGCGTAGGACTGGAGATGGCTTGTCCTCCAGCTCCGTGGCCGGATCGATTAGATGCGTGTTACGTGGGGGCCAAGAAGAAGGCAAAGCCTTCCAAGCCCCCGTCCCCTTCTTCCAGTAGGTATACAGTGAGATCACACAGGCATGGAGGGCACCATTTTCTGCCTAGACCTCGTGCACTCCCACTCTCACCACCCTTGATGGCGGAGCAGCCAGGGATATGAGGCAATTCCTCAGGTGTAGCGCGCTATTGCGGTCAATCTTTGCCCGCAAGGCGCCTCCACCTGGAGAGGTCCACCTAAACTCCCTTCCAAAGTGTGCAGGTTATCTGAGTATCTCAAGGCCAGAGCCTACACTGATGCCGGTCAGGCTGCATCCGCCCTGCACACTATGGCCACCTATCAACGCTACCAAGCGGAGAAGTTGGCTGAGGCTTGATGCATGAGCTCTGCACGGCAACCGATTATGCTCTCATGACTTCCAAATTGGCTGCTCATGCCCTGAGGAAGACAATGGCCACATTAGTGGTCCAGGAGCGCCACCTCTGGTTAAACCTGGCAGACATGAGAGATGTTGACAAAGCTCGCTTTCTTAACGCTCTCATATCCCAAGCTGGCCTGTTCGGCGACACCGTCTGGGACTTTACACAGGAGTTCTCGGCAGTAAAGGAGCAGTCCAAGGCGATGGGGGAGGTCATCTATCAGCGGGCTCGGAAAACTGCTCTCCCCGCTGCCCCATCCATCTCCGATGCTCCTCGCCAAGGTGCTAACCGCCGTAGAACACCTGGTTCTCCCCGCCCACTGTTCCCATGTGCCTGTCAGAGTGTCCCTTAATCTCCACCTTGGCTGCATCAGATAAACAGCACAGTGACAGACATGAAGGAAGCAAATCTTACGTAACGTTTGTTACAAATACTACAGTAAGAACTTTCCCAATGATTTTTTGATGTATGTGTTGTGGAGTTGCAACAATAAGTCACACACAATGTCGTTACAAAGTTCACGCACACAAACACACACACACACATACACACACACACACACACACACACACACACACACACACACACACACA
>CAIGQW010055671.1:7178853-7198643 GCA_903798125.1 Danio choprae | reverse complement strand
ACACACACACACACACACACACACACACACACACACACACACACACACAGCACACGTGTTTAACTTCGCACTGTTTTTTCAAAGCAAATGTGACAGGATACACGTTAATATCCACTGCTGTATGGATATCCGTTATGTTAATGTAAATAAACCTGATTTAACGTCCACAAACCGGGATTGAAGCATCTTCTTTTATAATTGTACTGACATGCAGCTGTGGTGATAAAGTAAAGTTGGTAAAATCGCTGTAATTAAATACAAAAATGCACTGTTAAGGCAAAAATTGATGGAAACCTGTAACCATTGACTTCCACAGTATTTGTTTTTCCTACTATAGAAGTCAATGGATATGGAAGTCAGCTCTCTTCTAAATATCCTATTTTGTGTTCAACAGAAGACAGGAACTCATTAAGACCACATTTATTGAGTAAATAGTTGGTAAATGTAAACTTTTTGGTGAAATATCCCCTTAAATATATGTTCAATATTCCCATATAGTGTTGATATGGCAGCTAGTAAAACTGTACATGGGGTTATGCTAATGGCACGAGGGCAATGTTTCAACTTTGACAGTGTTAGCTTGTGCCCTGCTCATCCCAAATACCCATCCCGAGGTGGATGAACAATACATTTAAACCTTTTTTAAACTAAATTGGTGTTTTCATCTGTCTGTGTGTGTTGAATTCCCATCTCTCTTACGCTCCAGTTACCCTGAAGCTAGCTTAAAGCAAGCAGGCACACACAGCAGCCGCTCAGACACATCAGCACGGCAGCTGGCCTACTTTGCTTCAGTCTATTAGCCAAAGCCGAGGCAAGTCCATTTGGGACAAAGGTTTGGGGGGGAGGGGTTGATGTTTCTAACAGAGGCTCTAACTCTTATTGGGGTGTAGCTATTGGCCCTCAGGAGCTCCTGATCTCACTCTAAACACCGCTGGAGCCCCGTGGGCTTAATGTGTTTACTTGTATTTCCTACACCTAACTCATACTCCTCCCCCAGGGCAGCCAACAGTCTCCCGCCTCGGCCAACACGGTGCCCTCCGCGGCCTCATCCGCATGTGTGAAAACCAGCAGCTCCCAACACAAGACCATTGGAGAGGGTGTAAATGAATTCAAATAGGGGAATGACAATGGAGATGGTGTGAAGAGACCGCCTCTGAATCAGCCATCCTAGAAAGACAGAAATAGAGTGATAGACATGTGAGAGGTTGTATTTGCCACTGGAAAATGTGTTTACAACTATAAGCAGCTCCCGGAAATGCCAAACAACAGAATCATGCTTTCACATACATATACATATACATAAACATATACATATACATATACATATACCTATACATATACATATACATATTCTTTCTTTCAAATATTTCCTACACTCAAAAAAATATTTGTTCAAACTACTTATTTAAAATTAGCTGAAACAACACAATTCTTGGGCCTCACGGTGGCGCAGTGGATAGCATGTTCGTCTCACAGCAAGAAGAGTTCGAGCCTCGGCTGGGTCAGTTGGCGTTTCTGTGTGGAGTTTGCATGTTCTCCCCGTGTTGGCGTGGGTTTCCTCCGGGTGCTCCAGTTTCCCCCACAAGTCCAAAGACATGCGGTATAGGTGAATTGGGTAAGCTAAATTGTCCGTTAATAAGTTAACTTAATTCCTTCATGTTCAACACAAATCGATTGTGTGGAATCCAGCATTTGTTACAGTGTAAAAAATGCTGGGTTCCACACTGTTCCTTCATCCCTTCCACACAAATAAATTAAGTTGACCTAATTGTTTTTACAAATTTAAGTGGATTGAACATAAAACAATTAAGTTGCCCCCCCAAAAAACTCAAGAATTGTGTTCATTTTAAATAAATAGTTTGAGTGTATGTGCTGTTTCACAGAGCAAGGACATTTTCATAGTATTTCCTGTCATATTTTTTCTTATTTCTTTTAGTTTGGCTGCAATAAAAGCAGTTTACAACTATTTTTTAAGGCAAAAATTATTATTATTATTATTATTATTATTATTATTATTATTATTATTATGTTTAGCTTCAAAACAAACCACTGTTATCCAAAAATTTACCTATTAACCTAACTTAACCTAATAACCTAGTTAAGCCTTCAAATTGCATTTTAAGTTGAATATTATCTTGCAAATTATCGACAAAATAATTATAAAGACAAAATAATTTATCTATGTTTACAAATGTGTTGAAAAAAAGTCTTCTCTCTATTAAAAGGCAGTTTCAATTCAAAGAATTACACTTTCACAGGAGGTCTAATTATTTTACTTGAACTGTATGTTCATTCATTCATTATTAATTCGGGGTCGCCACAGCAGAATGAACCACCAACTTATCCAGCATATGTTTTATGCAGCGGATGCCCATCCAGTTGCAACCCATCACTGGGAAACACCCATACACACTCATACACTACGGACAATTTAGTTACCCAATTTAGCACCAGGAGGTAACCCACGGTGTGATACGCACTGCGCCACCGCGTCGCCCCTGAACTGTATGTTATTACTATGAAATATATTTGTGTTTTGTGGAGTTTTTTTTCTCAAAATATTTGTGTTTATTTAACATGAATACCTGAAGTTCAACAAAAAACATGAATTTGAGTTAAATAGAAATATTGCAATTGTGTTTAATCACCGTCATCTGGTCATGTTAAATGAACACAAATCTTTCAAGCTGGCTTAACATCATCCAATGTTGTTAAAATAATGTGGTGTAATCACTGTCCAAGTTTAAACCATGTAAACCAAAGTGCTATTTTTTGGCGTGCAATTAACCTAACTTGCCTATAGTTAACCTAATAACCTAGTTAAGCCTTTAAATTGCACTTTAAGCTGAATTTTATCTTGCAAATTATCGACAAGAATATTATACTGTAACATGTCAATTAAACTATTACACTATTATGTTTACAAAAGTGTTAAAAAAAATCTCTCCATTAAAAAGCACTTTCAATTCAAAGAGGTGCACTCTTAAAGGAGGTCTAATCACTTTGACATTAACTGTAAGTTATTATTATGAAATGTGTTTGTGTTTTGTGTTTTCCTCAAAACATTTGTGTTGATTTAACATGAATACTTGGACGTTTACAAAGTCACTCGAAGTCACTTTAAGCTGAATATTATCTTGCAAATTATCTACAAAAATATTATACTGTAAGAGTTATTAAAACTATCTATTCATTCATTTTCCTTCGGCTTAGTCCCTTTATTCATCAGGGGTCGCCACAGCGGAATGAACCGCCAACTTATCCAGCATGTTTTACGCAGCGGATGCCCTTCCAGCTGCAGCCCAGTACTGGAAAACACGCATTCACTATGGCCAGTTTAGTTTATTCAATTCACTTATACTGCATGTCTTTGGACTGTGGGGGAAACCGGAGCACCCGGAGGAAACCCACGCGCATACGGGGAGAACCTGCAAACTCCACACAGAAATGCCAACTGACCCAGCCATGACTCGAACCAGCAACCTTTGTGCTGTGAGGTGACAGTGCTAACCACTAAGCCACCGTGCCTCCCTTGTTAAAACGATTATGTGTGCAAATGTGTTGAAGCCACTTTTAAAGAATTACACTTTCACAGGAGGTCTAATCAATTTGACTTGAACTGTATGTTGTTATTTTCTAGCCGCGCAGTTATTTTAGGTGGTGACACAACTAGGACACGTCTCATGGAGTCTATTTTAGTAGTCGCCTACTATCAGATGCTTTTCACCAAAAGCCCACAGGTCTGTTTGTGAAATAAAATGATAGTCCGATACTACAACTGGTTTTTCATATTTTATTTCAAAGGAGTCTCAAACGATTGCTCTGAACGATTGCTATTTCTTTTGTCTTCAGAAAGCTATTTTTGCTTTGTGGGTCACTCTGCCTCTTGAAAAATCTAGTAATTCCATGAGTCAGCTCTGCTCTTTCTCTAGTCTTCTCTCTCTCTCTTTCCCATGACCAAGGTATATCTCCATGGCTACAGGATCTTCAGAGGTTCAGGTTGCAGAGGTGGGTGTGTGGGTAGGTGTGAGCTGGAGTCATGGTAAATGAGTCTGCACAAGCACTGAAAATGCGGAAGAATGCATACATTTGCTTGATTCAGATTATTCTACCAACTGCTTTTTTAAATGAGCGTGACTGGAATGTAAAGTGCTGAATAAAGAGAATAGAGACCCAGAAAAAGTCTAGACTAATTGGGAATCAAAGACAAAGTGACTACGGGTTTCTTTGTTTTTCACATTTTGTCATTGGTAAAGGTTTGTACTTTTGCAAACCATTTTGACCTCTTTAGTTGTATCTCTGCTAAATATGGTCCTCTAACAAAGTATACATGAATGGAAGAATTATTTATTCAGCTTTCAGATAAAGAATAAGCCTCAATTTCCAAATATATGGCTGATTTTGTGGTCACATTTGTTGATAAAATACTATTCAATTTAAATGAACACAGATTAAAATAATTACAGTTTACAAATGGGGTTCCAAAGAAATGTAGGAATTGTTTTCAATTTCTGGTTCTGGAATCAAGACAACACGGTGGCTCAGTGGTTAGCACAGTCGCCTCACAGCAAGAAGGTCACTGGTTCGAGTCCCCGCTGGGCCAGTTGGCATTTCTCTTTGGAGTTTGCATGTTTCCCCGTGTTCGCATGGGTTTCCTTCAGGTGCTCCGGTTTCCCCTCACAGTCCAAAGACATGCGTATGGTGAATTGAATAAATTAAATTGGCCGGTGTGTGTGTGTGTGTGTGTGTGTGTGTGTGTGTGTGTGTGCGTGTGTGTGTGTGTGTGTGTGTGTGTGTGTGAATAAGTGTGTATGGATGATTCCCAGTACTGGGTTGCAGGTGGAAGGGCATCCGCTATGTAAAACATATGCTGGATAAGTTGGCGGTTGATTCAGCTGTGACGACCCCTGCTGAATAAAGGGACTAAGCCGAAGGAAAATGAATGAATAAATGGTTCTGGAATCATTGGACTAGTCACTAGACGATTCCTCTACTGTTGTTGCATTTCTTTTTTGATTACATCTGCAGTAAATGCAACAACTCAGTCAACTTATTGCATGGATGGAATTCACAAGAACAGAGTCCCTAAGTTGCATGTGAACGACTGAATAGAATGTAATAACCATAAATAATGAATGACATTACAACACTGAAATAACTGTTTATGCTTGTCCATTGATCAGATGCTTGTGGATGTTGTGTTATAGCAACAGCAGGCTTTCAGGGCATTTCAGTAGTATTTCTTTCAGAAGTAGAACATAATGTGGCATTTTATCTAACAAAGAAATAGGATAAAGCACTTTGTGTTGTGCATTTTGTTATTTTTGTATTCTATGAATGGTGCTCAAAATATTGTAAATGACATTATTCAATTTTGTTATGTGAATTAATGTGGGAAACTTTTCGAAGATATCAGTATTTGTGACCTATAGGACCACAAAATGTTGCACAAGTATATTTTAAGCAATAGCCAAAAAATGCATAGTATGGGTGAAATCTTTTCTTTTATGCCAGATATCATACAAATATTAAGTAAAGAACATGTTCCATGAATATACCCTCACTTGCCGACTTTTTTTCTAGGCTCACCTTACTAGTACTGGTTTGGACCCCCTTTTGCCTTCAGAACTGCCTTAATCATTCGTGGCATAGATTCAACAAGGTACTGGAAATATTCCTCAGAGATTTTGGTCCATATTGACATGATAGCATCACGCAGTTGCTGCAGATCCATGATGCGAATTTCCCTTTCTACCACATCCCAAAGGTTCTCTATTAGATTGAGATCTGGTGACTGTGGAGGCCATTTGAGTACAGTGAACTCATTGTCATGTTCAAGAAACCAGTCTGAGATGATTCGCGCTTTATGACATGGCGCGTTATCCTGCTGGAAGTAGCCATCAGAAGATAGGTACACTGTGGTCATAAAGGGATGGACATGGTCAGCAACAATACTCAGGTAGGCTGTGGCATTGACACGATGCTCAATTGGTACTAACAGGCCCAAAGTGTCCCAAGAAAATATGCCCCACACCACCATTACAACATCACCACCAGCCTAAACTCTTTATACAAGGCAGAATGGATCCATGTTTTCATGTTGTTGACACCTAATTCTGACCCGAACATCCAAATGTCACAGCAGAAATCGAGACTCATCAGACCAGGCAACGTTTTTCCAATCTTCTATTGTCCAATTTTGTTGAACCTGTGCAAATTGTAGCCTCAGTTTCCTGTTCTTAGCTGACAGGAGTGGCACCCGGTGTGGTCTTCTGCTGCTGTAGCCCATCCGCCTTAAGGTTCGACGTGTTCGGGATACCTTGGTTGTAATAAGTGGTTGTTTGAGTTACTGTTGCCTTTCTATCAGCTCGAACCAGTCTGGCCATTCTCCTCTGACCTCTGGCATCAACAAGGCATTTGCGCCCCCAGGACAGCCGCTCACTACATATTTTCTCTTTTTCAGACCATTCTCTGTAAAACCTAAAGATGGTTGTGCGTGAAAATCCCAGTAGATCAGCAGTTTCTGAAATACTCAGATCAGCCCATCTGGCATCAGCAACCATGCCACGTTTAAAGTCACTTAAATCACCTTTCTTCCCTCTTCTGATGCTCGGTTTGAACTGCAGCAGATCGTCTTGACCATGTCTACATGCCTAAATGCATTGAGTTTCTGCCGTGTGATTGGCTGATTAGAAATTTGCAATAACTAGCAGTTGGGCAGGTCTACCTAATAAAGTGGCTGGTGAGTGTATGTTGTAAATTTCACACCATAAATATATCAAAACTCAAAATTTGATTAGTAATATGCATTGCTAACAACTTTAAAGGCGATATTCTCAGAATTTAGATTTTTTTTGAACCCTCAGATTTCAGATTCTCACATTGTTGTATATCTGATAAATATGCTCCCATCCTAACAAAGTATACATTAATGGTAAGATTATTTATTCAGCTTTCAGATAATGCATAAACCTGGTTTTGTGATCCAGGGTCACATTTGTCAATTATATACTATTCAATTTAAATGAGCACAGATTAAAATAATGACGACAAACAACGTGAACTAATGAAAGGTAACAATCAATGAGTTCATGACCTACATCTATTGAATCTTTCAGCACATACTATAACTAGTTGTTACAAATTATGCAATAGCACAGAAACACTTCTGAAATTGTTGTTGAAGCAATCTGTCCAAAAAAGTCTGTTTGCAGAAATACATTAGATATCTGATCATTATTAGCAAATGAGAGTCAAGTTAATTAAAGGCAGGATATCTGATTTGGTGGTTTGTGGATTTTGTTATGAGAGTTGAAAGTATCTTAACATCTCAATAGCACTCATTCAGTTAAAAGGTCTAAATGTATTTATATGCATTTATATAATCAACAGACGGCGTAGGATCAATAAAACATTGTCCAATTAAAATGCTTAGTTCAAACATTACAATAGGCTGTGATGTCTGTCTGTCAACATATGTAGTTGGGCGCCCTGTTCATGTAGGCACGTATTGTGTTACTAGTGCACTTTGAACTATCATTTTTTTCTCACTGGTGAATGAGACATGAGGTAATCTGACTCTCTGCTCTTGTCATTCATGTGTTTTGGAGGAGTGGCTTTGGACAGTGATTACGCAGGGAAGGCTGAGTCTTTAGCTTTCAAATCTAGCTTGCAATGGCTAGCCTCTCTGAAATCCCATACACGAACTTTAAAATGGAAAAGGTTTAATAAAGGGAAGTTTAAAACTTGATGAAATGGATTCCAAACTTTGAAATTGATTCTCAGTTCTCAGAATGTTTTTGGAATCAACTCCCAAACCAAAAAACATTTATTAAAAAATTAATGTTTTCTGTAAGGGTTGTGTTTAAAACCAGGGTTAAGCCCAAAGTATATATTTTTACATCTTTGTGTTAGCATACACACACAGTTGACTCTAAAACCTTTCATATACTCCATTTGATCCACACATTGTCTACAAATCTCAAAATATCATCTTTGTCCAGTCTGTGCTTCTCTCCACAAAAGTTATGATGAATAACAATTTCTTCGTACTCCTTTAAAAAGAGTTACAAATACATTTTAATACTCTGATGCATGCATTCATCAATGGTGTCTAATGTTTTTGCCATCTTCATTAATTGTTGTTGTTGTTTCTGATCTGTCTCCTCAGTCTCTTTTCTTCCTGTGAAACAATGGCACTCCCTTACGAAAGTAAACCATGCTTTTGTTGTAGTAAAAGTTTAGTACCCATGTTTTTTGTTGCATTTATTACCAATTATACAGCCACAGTTCACAGTATTACTATAAATATTAAGATTGTACTCCATGCTTAGCAAAACCGTGGTGAAATTGTGGTTACTGTGGTAATATATATATATATATATATATATATATATATATATATATATATATATTATTCATTCATTTTTCTTTGGCTTAGTCTTTATTTCAGAGGTCTGAACCCCAGTGGAATGAACCGCCAACTATTCCAGCATATGTTTTACGCATATGCTGGATTTTTCCGATGAATCATCTGTTGAACTGCATCCCAATCATCACAAACACTGCAATAAAAATCATGATTTGGGGTTACATTCAGTATCAGGCCGTGCGAGAGATCTGCAGAGTGGATTACAAACCACTCCTTCTTATACTTCAGTTTCTACATCAAAGTTCCTGAAAGCAAAGAAGGTCAAGGTGCTCCAGGATTGGCCAGCCCAGTCACCAGACATAAACATTATTGAGCATGTCTGGGGTAAGATGAAGGAGTAAGCATCGAAGATAAATCCAAAGAATCTTGATGAACTCCTGCTAGAGTCCTGCAAGAACACTTTCTTTGTCATTCCAGACTTTATTAATATGTTATTTGAGTCATTGCAGAGATGTATGGAAGCAGTCGTCCAAGCTCATGGGAGTCATGCACAATATTAATTCTTTTTCCACTGCACCATGACTTTATATTCTATACTGTACATTATTTCTGTTAAATGACAAGACTTTTGTCTAAGCAACGTCAGACCTTACTGTCCTAATTAAATAACTAAAAATTAAGACATGATCATATTTTATTTTGGTAAAATAAGAGTAATCTAGAGGCCTTTGGCTTTCATATAAACCACTTCTGATACTAAATGATCAACTAGAAGTCAAGTTATTATTTGTTATTTGTCAAGTTATTATTTGTTTTCACTGCATTTTCAGTAAAATAACAATTTATAGATACTTGTATATATTTTTGTTGATGCACTCAGACTTGATCTTTTCTACCAATATTATTTTTGCCATTAAACTTTATGATGCTTTATTTGCTTAAACGTTCCCATATCCCTTTCCACACATTCACATAACCACGCTCGTCCGTCATCAATCAAAGGGAGATTTTCAAAATTACAGCTCTGAATGAAAGAGAATCGTTCCCTTCAATTACAGGGAGCACCAGGCAATCACAGGTTTGATGTATCCTGTATAGTATGACACACCAGGGACCGTGAAATGAATTTAGCTCAACTCGAGGAAGAAAACAAACACCGTGACTCACACCCAGCACAACGGCAGATCAAGGCTCTGTAACATATTAACAGTCAATTAATAACATACTGCTTCTTCGATCTGAAACGAAAAGTTCAACCCCGGCGTGAGTCAGAGAGACGAGCGTTCATGAATAGAATGCTTATGACTCAACAGAAATGAGAAGTTGCTTTGGCTACAGCATGCAGAAGAGGCAGATACGTTCAGCACTGCTGCACGGTGCCGTTTCAATTGAATTTAGAGCATATTGTTATATAATAGAGGCGTTTGAGAGCTATATTTAGAGTGGCCTCGCAGCAAGTCGCGTGGAACACTGATGAAAGCTATGGCAACATGTTTTAATTTCAGGTTATGAGGAGCACTATCACTCAGTTTAATGAAGCTGTTCAGCAGGTTTATGGTCAGGGATATCAGCCCCCCCAGGCAAATGAGGACAGATTGTTAATTGTTTTTCTGTATTTGCAAAAGTCAATGTAATACTTTAGATTAGGAAGCACATATTCGGTAATAACTGAGTATTTTTATCCACTTTTTACCCAAAGGAACTGGGTTGGTTTATGGATCTAAAATATGGCCATGTAGAATAGCATATTAATATGTACTTTGTAAAGAACAAAAAACATGCAAACACTCTTAGAAATAAGCTGTCGCTGGGGCGGTACCTTTTCAATATGTACATTTTTGTACTTTACAGCTGCACATTAGTACCTTTAAGGTACTATGAGGTACACATTTGTACATTTCAGGTATTAATATGTACCTTTAAAGACCTGTTAGGAACAAAAATGTACTCTTTTGAGAAGGTACTGCCCCAGTGACAGATTTTGTACCTTTATTTCTAAAAGATTATGATTGCTGTTAAGCAACAAACTAATAGTGAATATGTGCTCCCTCATCTATAGTGAAACAAATTACTGAAAATGGGATACTTGTTTTACCAGTTGTTGAGTTGTGAACGCAAACACAAAGTGAAATAAAAATGGATGGAATTTAAATGGGAAAATATAATTGGACCACACCATCATACATCTTCACCAAAAGATTATAATTATGATATTTCCACACAATCTCATGTCATTACTTAACTATAACCAACTATCTTATAAAACATTTGCATTTTCAGTTAGGGTCAATATGTCCTAACTTTTTCCTGTTAACTTAATTTTTGATGGTCCCTTTTAGGCAGTCTGTTAACTATATGTAACTTTACAATTATGTGTCAAATAGCAGCAGTCGTTGGAGTATTAGTGGGTTGCTGATTATTATCTGTTAACAATTCATTCTGAAGGTCCCCAACAAACATTTACAAGTCAACATGTCACCTTATTCTATAACCTAGTTTATTACAATAATACTATAATTGTAGGTAATTGGCATATAGTTTCAAAGTTACCTAGTCAACAACATGTCTAAAGTAGACCCTCTCACTGTTTAAAAATCTATTTTATCATTGAAGAGGCCTGTGTGTGTGTATAACCCCGCCGGTCCTACACCACCCAGCCCGCTCCAGGCTGGGACCGAACCGGCGACCTTCCGCATGGGACTTGGTTCCTCAAACAAGGAGGCTAAAGACCATGGTCTCTAGTGTCTGTGAGGTTTACTTGCACAGCACTTACTAGCTGGCCTCCGTTACATGTGTGTGTGTGTGAGAGAGAGAGAGAGAGAGACAGAGAGAGAGACAGAGAGAGAGAGAGAGAGAGAGAGCTAAAAGATGACTCACCTATTTACAGTGGGGTGTAACATTCATGCTGTCATCAACACAGCAGGAGTGCACACAATTGTTTATTTTTGCAAACATATTTTGCCTAGCAAGACAAATTAGAGAAAAACATCTCTCTCTCTCTCTCTCTCTCTCTCTCTCTCTCTCTCTCTCTCTCTCTCTCTCTCTCTCTCTATATATATATATATATATATATATATACCTATGATAGAATCTCTGTAGACCCCTTGAATTTATCTACGTTGACTGACACTAAATGTCTGATTTTTTAAAAAGCTGACTCCATTAGCTATATAAATCAACATGAAAATAGATTATTCTTCCTTTGAGCAAGCTGTTTGTAAGTATTCATCCAGAAATGTGACTTTACATGCATACAACTGTAAGTGCTTTTTCTATTTCATGTCCAGTGTACATCTTTACCCTTCAAATAATACAAAGCCACATATTTGTGATCAGACCTGACTATTTGTGCTGTGTACTATAAATTAAACGAACTGAAATGAAATCATTGTAATGGAAATATCAGCTTTGAGGTTTTTAAGGTTGTAACCTATAGGCAAGGGAAAGCAGCGATCAGACATCACTGTCTGATGTGCAGATGTTTCTTTGAGGAACAGGCATGAATAATAGATCAGACAACAAAGTGTTCTCTTGCACTGGAGTTTCCCCAGCAGGCACCGACATAGATTTTATAATGTGTCTCTCTGCTAGGGGATACAGCTATGGTGCCATGATGTTGGTTCATGTTTGTTTTAGAATCTTGTTTGATCAGTGGACTGACTTAAAGGGATAGTTCAGCAAAAGAAAAAAAAAATTGTTAATTTATTCACCCTCAGGCCATCACCTTGTGACTTACTTATTTGGTAGAACATTAGGCAAGATTATGAGCTGAAATTCATTCATTTTCTTTTCGGTTTAGTCCCTTTATTAATCTGGGGTCGCCACAGTGGAATGAACCGCCAACCTATCTAGTATATGTTTTACGCAGCGGATGCCCTTCCGGCCGCAACCCACCACTGGGAAACATCCATACACACTCCTTCACACACATACACTACAGACAACCCAGCCTACCCAATTCACCTGTCCTTGGACTTGTGGGGGAAACCGGAGTACCCAGAGGAAACCCACGCCAACACGGGGAGAACATGCAAACTCCACACAGAAATGCCAACTGACCCAGGCAAGGCTCGAACCAGCGACCTTCTTGCTGTGAGACGATCGTGCTACCCACTGCGCCACCGTGAGGCCATGAGCTGAATTTGTGCTTCTTATTTTGATATTTTTTGTTAAATGTCATTTTTAAGAGTCAAAAACACACATGCAGGCAAAACAAAAGTAATACCCTTGGCTCCTGTTGATGGGGTCGTCTAATCTGTGCAAAAAACTAACATTATTTAAACCACTATTAAAGGGTTAGTTCACGCAGAAATGATCATTATGTTATGAATTACTCGAGCTCAGATCATTCCAACCCCTGAGACCTTCGCTTATCTTCAAACACAAATTAAGATATTTTAGATGAAATCTGAGAGCTCTCTCATCGACTATAGACAGCACCAAAAATATTGCCAAAACATTTAATGTGACTTCAGTGGTTCAACTGTAACCATACAAAGCTCCATTTTTATGTGCATTCTTTTGGGTGAACTACCCCTCACTCTTACTTTTTTTAAGCTGCAACATCCAGAATACCAATTAGATGAACAATACAACATGTGTCCTCCCTCGGTGTCAACTGAATCTGCACCTGCATATATATCATTATGCGACAGGAAGCTTCTGCTCCAGGATAGTTTTGCCAAAGCTAAAGACCTCCATGGCTATATTTTAAATTAACCAAAAAGTGTGTTAGTAATCAGACTGATGGCTCAATCAGACCAAAAATGCGTTTTCTGCAAATTCCTTATTGATCAGATTGAGCTCGATCCAGATGAAATTTTATATCAGATTTTAAGTAGTGATTTAAACCTATTCTAATCATACGTAGAGGACATGAATACACAGCACTAGAAAGCTGTGCTTATGTGTAATAATGTAAAACTGGTAAAATGACATATGGTGCACAGAACGAGCTGCATTCTTATTTATCGTTTGATTCAAATAGACAAAATAAAAAGCTTTACATAAGCATATATGCTCTTCATCTCCCGAAATGCATAAATATTATGTCTGCTTTTTAAAAAATAATATTAACAAAGCAGGAGAATTGGTTATGCACATCTTGAAGCTATTGTATAACAAGGTCTTTAGGTGCTAATTTTGTTTCATATTTCAATTTTTTACTCTCAAAGTGCGGTAGCCATTTGCTTGCATTTCATAAATAGGCAAATGCCACATTTTCTTTAAAGTTCTACAGAAGAAAAAAAGCTTTCTACTTTTTATATGTCTCAGGCTGAGTAGCTAAAACAGCAAGTTTTCATTTTGACTGAACAATCCCTGTAAGACAGTGAGCAAAACAGAGATTGTGGGTAACTATTTTGGTAAGAATAAGATTATCAGAGAGGATTCCAGTCATTGTTCACTGCGGCACGTCCACTACTCTGTCACCCAAGAAAGAGGTCAGTGGTTTCCAAAGCTCAGTCAATAATCACACTCAAAAGGCAATAGCTAGATTAGACTCTGCTGTAAACATTTTCTCCCTGTACTTTCATGCTATTTTATTATATTTTTTAATTCATAAATGGGAAAGGGGCTTTTTTCACAATATTTTGGAGATGTATTGACACAATCAACTAAATCAAATTATACGTTTTGATTTAGAATCAGGAGGTTAGGTTATTTATTTATTTGTAGCCTATACTTTTGCATTATTTATATATGACGGAAATGTTCTTCAGAAATTCAGAATGAATCAAATCCAGCGCGATCAAATTCAGAGCCCCAGTTGGGCATTTCACACTCCCGCTTCTGGCCCTTTAAAAGTCTCTTTGCTGCGGAGAACATCTGGCTGTTGAATGAAACCCAGCCATTCATAAAAACAGGAGAGAGACTTGCTCTGATTGGCTGGCTGCAGCCTCATGATCGCATAGGTTTTGTAGAGGCAGCAATTGGTCAATCACTTGAATGACTTGAAGAACTAGCCAATGAGCGTGAGCTACAGTGTTAAGCCGATGCTCTTGGAAAAGCAGGCGATCCCATTGAGAAAATTTCAGTCGCGTCAAGCTGAGGGAGAGTGCTACCCATCAGAGCTCGCAAACGCACTGTGTTTTTTTTCCTCTGGGATTAACCTAATCACTCATTTTGTAATAGCAGAGGATTTAACCAACGCTGGGTGAGTATATTTTGCACGCTGCTGTAGTTTTGTGTTGTTTTATAATATTCGTATGCAAGTTTTGGCTTTTGTTTTTATTTATATAAACTTGCGTTTACTTCAGCCGCCGCGGTTAGTTTAGCTGGCTTGCACGCCATTTTCTTTGTGCGCTTATTTGGCAACCATTTCCCCGTTGTTTGTTTTCTGAATACTCTATTAAGTCTGTTTAAAACTCAGTCGAGCTCTGCAAAATTCATATGTGGTTTGACGAAGTGCTGCTCGCGCGTTCGGTATTTTTATGAATGGAACGACTGAGGTTTTTGGGGGGTCGCGCGCACGAAGGATCAAATTTCACTTCATTGAGAAAAACAAGCGGCGGAGGGAAGGGAGGGGGGAGCGCTCGGCGATAATGGGCGCTGGGGGGAAGGGATTGAACTTCTTGAACTCGCCCTTATACTTGTTAACTCGCGGTTGTAATGCCATAATCTCGATTTACTTATTCAACAACTATAGCTTCCGTTGGCCGCCTTTATTATCGTCAATAAAATAACAAACTCTTCTTTTTCGGGATGAAATTTGCAGACGCACCTTCCTCCCGTTTTATTTTTATAAAGGTCTGATAAGCTTCAGGAAGCAATAATGTTAAGCGATGGATGTTTAATTAGTTTCTGGTCCAGAGAGGGTTACGCAGTGAACTGTGAGGTGTTTTCTTGGCCTCGCGGCTGTAATACGATTTTATGGCCTGAACACTTGCGTCAGGGAAAATAAACACACGTGTGCGACGAAGCGTGAATAGATTAAGCTTTATTTAAATCCCGTCGTTTCACCAACTGAATGTGCTATTTGTTTATTTTTTGTGTCAGAAAAGAAGCTTGTTAAAATGTCTACTTTTTAAATTATTGCTTTTATTTAAACTCTTAGTATGATGTCTTGGATGGTCTCATGGGCAACAGATGGCACTGTATGGTTATGTAAGGACCCCCATCTGTACCGTGAGCCTTAAATTGTGTGTGTGTGTGTGTGTGTGTGTGTGTGTGTGTGTGTGTGTGTGTGTGTGTGTGTGTGTGTGTGTGTGAGAGAGAGAAAGAGAGGGAGAGCTAGTGTAAGTGTCCTGCTCTAATGCAGCACACACTTCATCAAGAGCTGAGAGTGAGTGTTACACAAACAAACATGCTCGCTGAAGTTTTCCCAGATCAAAGGGACAGTTGGTCCCGGACTGTCAGGACCAGGGACGATCACTGACAGCTGCATCAGACCCTGACAGAGTGTGTGTCTTTCTCTAAGTGGCACTTTTCTCGGCTCTTCTTCCGACAGGCGAGGATATCACCCCAGTTTATCCCTGTGCGTTCCCGTTTTCCCTTCTGCTGCAGCCCCTTAGGCTGAGAAGCAAGCGACATGGATGGGTTTTATGACCAGCAGGTCCCTTTCATGGTGCCTCCCAATGTATGCCTCACTTTTTCACATTTGTAGATTAAATTCACATTCAAATCCTTTACTACAGGTTATCCATTGAGATGGATGGCTGTACGTTAAAAATAAATGCATTAATTGATCTGCTTCTTATTTTACAGAAGTCTCACATGCAGGAACCATCATGCAGACCTTTCAATGACCGAAAAAGGAAGTTTGTTGACACAGAGCTGGCACAGGATACCGAGGGTAAACAAATGAACATGCAATCAATCCATCCAGATCTCTTTAAACCACATCATTTAGCCCAAGCCCAAACAAATCAGCCTGTTTATTCACAAATCAATCTTTGTGTTCCACAGAGCTCTTTCAAGACCTCAGCCAGCTACAAGAGATTTGGATAGCAGAAGGTATGGCGGCAGTCCGACACTCTAGAATATCCTTGGCTATTTTCCATTCAATTTTCCCATTAAAATGCAACTTGGCTGTTAATGCATCATCTCGGTGAATGATCTCTGGGGCCTCATTCAAATGAGATGAGACAACAAGGCATATATAAACAAATACAAATTATTTATTTATGTCTACTTTGAATATTTCATGGTTTAATTCACTGACTCTGAAGCGAATTTCAAGTCAGCCATTGTAAATTGTTTTCTTTCTCCATGTGCAGCCCAGGTACCTGATGACGAACAGTTTGTTCCAGATTTCCAGTCGGATAATCGTGAGTACCTTTTGAATATTCATGTAGCGAGGAAGCTGGGCCGGCTGTAGAATAGCCTATAGAACTTGCCATGGTGAATTATTGAAACACTTTATAAATTAGAGCAGCAGTCTGAAAAGCAGTTATGTAATTTATCTATTAAATTGTATTATTATTTTTAAAATATGTATCGTTAGCACTGGGTAATTTGCTATAAAACAAATTCCTGTATTTATTTTTCCCACTTTTTATTTTGTACAATTTCTCTTTGAAAGCAAGAAAACCAATACTCCATATTCCAGGAGTTTCTATGCCAAACTTGGCATAGGTTTTAGATGTTTCTATGGTGTGTGTGTTTGTGTGCGCACACATGTGAGGCCCAGTCTGCCGCTGCGGTGCTGTAACTCATGGCAGCCTCCAGCTTGGTGACATTTTAATGGGCTGGATCCTCAGCGCGCGCACACACACACACACTCTGGTTATTATGTGCTGGTGAACAGTGCTCTGGCTGTTTCCCTTGTTAGTTTTTCTTCCCATTTGGCTGTGAATAAGTCTGATTGTGTGCACTTTCTATGGTGTCAATGGTGTTTTGTTTTTTTATAGAACATGAATGCACATGGATGTGTTTGCATAGAAATTGTGTGAGGGTTATGTGTGTGTTTGTCTGGCACAATTCCTCTTATCTGGCATCGTGCCTTTAGCTCTCACAGGCCCCTCTTTCACCACAGCTGGGCAGTGGGCCCCTTTTTCCAGGAGTGTCACGTGATAGTATGCAAGTCCTTACTTGCATTTTAGAGGGAAAGGCCTTTTTTTTTCACCTCCTAGTAAATGGAATACTACAAGTAGTCCAGTACCAGAGTTGGAAATGAACGGGTTTAAACATGTGGATGAAAATTTTTCCCATTAAAAAAAAAACAGCTAAATAAAAAAGGGTGCAAAAATTGCCCAGCACGATCAAATTAATAAACTATTATGACTGTCCTAAATCAGGTGAAAACGAATAGTGTCAGTTCACAGCATTATATTTAGATGTGACTTTTTTTTTTTTTTAAGCAGTGAGTTTGTTTGCAGCAGCCAGTTAAAGACATTCAGATTAGCCACAACTGAAAACGAAATAGCTTGTTCAGTGCATACATTTAATGACTGAATTGTGCACTCGCACATTTTATAATAATAAATCGCTCAAACGATGTAATTAAGATTTTGCAGGTTCAGTGATCATAACGTCTGTGTTGTAATGCGTCACACAATTGCTTCAGGCACAAAATGTTTTCATATGTATTCTATTACTACTGCCCTGAAAGTAGTAAAGTGTGTGTGTGTATATATAATGTGTGTGTACATTTTCATAACGTTTGTTATTATTAGCCTAAATATACTGTTTCATAATGAAGTAATTGTCAAATGTACTATTTGACATAAAGCAACACTGATGATTACTAAATATTTGTCATGCATCTGATACCAGAAGTGTTCTAGGTTAGGTTTTTAGGTCAAAGAATTGTTGTTGTTTGTTTACACTTTTATACATCTCTTTCATAGTGATGTTTCATGGACCTCCACAAACAAAAATAAAGAGGGAGATGAGCCCAAGCAGAGAGTTTTCCCCATGTGGACAAGAGCAGAGACTCTCTCCATATGGAGAGAAGTGCCTATATAACTACAGGTATACATTTCCTTCTCCATTCCCCATCCTTCCCTGTTGCATATGCCTCTCACTCATTCTTGATGAATAATATTTATTTCTATTTTGTCAATTTTAGTGCCTTTGACAGGAAGCCATTTACATTCAGCAAGCCACTGACTCCTCCTTCTACGCCGGCATCGCCCTTTGGCTCCTCCAGCATGGCAACACATCCTGTGCAAAAAAGAGTGATGCCACCAGCCCAAACACAGACACAAGGACCACCGCTATTACCAGGACCAAATCACAGTTCCACATCACCACATCAGAGAGCACAGACTCCACTTCACAGTCAAAGCCCGCCGTTTGTTGTGCCCTGCACATCTGTCAATCACCCAGATGCCTCCTACAGCACAGACCACAGGTATGTTGGGGTTGCTTTGTTTTACCATACACATTTGTATTACCAGGTTGTATCGGTTGCCAAAATGTCATATTTTTTTGGGGTCACGATGATCAATTTCTAACCTCATTTCTATCTTTGACTTGAGCTTGAGCTGCTCGTGCATGTTGAAAGTGCTGTAATCAGCTCAAGTTGAGCCTTTCATTGGGTATTATCTTGTTAAAGATGCCACACTGACCTGGAAAGCAGTTCTATGTTTATCCCATTCTGGTCTCCAGGTTTAAGTAATGGAAAAGAGCTTTAACACCAGATTTATCCCTTTGACGTGAAACTCATGATAGCAGTTGCCCTTGATGTTGCGAATAATGCCATCTCTCCTCTCCTCTTCTCTCTTTTTTTTCTTCTACTTAGGTTCCATCGGCAGCTTTCCGAGCCCTGTCTTCCATTCCCTCAGTCCGATGGCCGCTGTCAAACACCTTACCCCCCACAGACCCGTGGACATTTTCCCCGGCACAGCCGCCCCCCTTATCAACGCCAGATGTCAGAGCCGTTGGTGCCAATGCCTCCCCAGGGGTTTAAAAAGGAAATGGTGGATCCTCGTTACAATGAGCAGGGTGTGCAAAACATGGGGCCTCCTCGTGCACCCTTGTTCCACCAACTGTCAATTAAACAGGAGCCCAGAGATTTCGCCTTTGACTCAGGTGGGTGTAAATCTCTCAGAGATTTGGGATTGAGTCCCCATGTAGTGCTGTAATGAGAAATCCTTTTAGCTTCAACTAGGTCAAATATATACTGCTGGCTGGGAAACTCTCGTGATAGTGAAATATCACAGGGAGAAAAGTGGTCCATTGTAGAGCCAATAGAGAAACAATGTATGAATACTGTTCACACAGAAATCTCTATTTGTTAATCAACATAAGTTCACATTACCAACTTAAAACCATAGTGAAATGTGTATGTATATATTTCAGAGAAATTCACCAGACAAAAGTAAACTTGACCTCACCTTTAGTATATTATATTATCTATTTGAATGTATTAATCCAATTTTATAACAAAGGATCATTGATTAACTTTATATTATGTAACTGTTTTTTTAAAATAAATATTTGATAACTCTAAGCCTGAACTCTGATAGTTTGATTT
>CAIGQW010055671.1:7122677-7143853 GCA_903798125.1 Danio choprae | reverse complement strand
AAAAACATATTTATCTCACACTTTTGGATTAAGTGTACATTTCAAACATCTTACACTATATCTAGGGCCCTATGATTTTTATTTATTTATTTATTTTTTTTACTTTTTCCCAAATCCCATTTTGTTTTTCCCATTTAGGTTTTTGTCCATTTTATAGGGATAGTTCACCCAAAAATGAACAATTTCTCACAATTTCCTCATGCTGAAGTGGTTCTAAACTTCTTCTGTTGAACACAAAACAAGATATTCTAAAGAATGCTGGAAAAAAGCAGCCACAGACATAATAGTAAGAACAAAAAATACTATGGAATTCAATGGCTGTTTCCAAGATTCTTCAGTATATCTTCTCTTGTGTTCAACAGAAGAAAAAGTAATGGATGATGAGTAAATAATGACAGAATCTTCATTTTTGGCTGAACTATCCCTTTCATTTTTCTGTACTTGGTTAAATGGCATTTGTACATTTCTACAATTTTGCGATGATAAAATGCGTTTTTAGGAGCTCTATATTATAAAATGCATTTATTTTATTTCTCAAATTTTGCTTTATTTCCTTTAAAATTAAAACAGAGAAGAAAAGTTGTGATTATTACTTTAAGTATAACCTGCAGACTTTTAAATCACTCTAATGCTCACATTAAATACTTCATATTGTAAACCTACAACCCTATCCTATCTACAACCCTGCATTTTTCTCTCTTTTTCCAGATCTCTGCATTATACAGTAAACTGTGACTGGATTACACAATTTTGTCTGCATGAATCACGTAGTTCTCACATTTACACGCCTGACTGACCTGCCAGAAATCAGAGATGGTATGTGAGAGAGGTCCTTGGGTGGCGATATATGCTGGCATCCGGGGGTCATGCTCGATCTAAAGGGTCAACAGGAGACAAAAGGTCAAGGGTCAGTGCTTTAGCCCTTCTTAACCCTGGATCTGCCCATCACCACGACAACAAGCCATTAATGTGATCTGAGGTGCATGAAGGCTTAATTGATGATCCCTGGCTCTCTACAACAGAACAGCGGGAGATTCCAGACCTATAAGTCCTGAATGAGATCAATACAATGTAGCCATGGCAGCGCTGAGAGGGGATTCCGAAAGCACTGGCAGCCTTGCAGTTTATGAGGAATAAATGGATTATCGCCTTGGTAACAGAAAGGGATGCAAAGAGAGCAGGGTTTTTTAGCTTTATCTAGCAGAAAAAAATGAAGTGGACTTTAATCTAGAGCTGCACAATATATTGTTTCAGCATCAACTTTGTGATGTGCACATCTGCAATAGTCACATTGCAGGATGTGTAGTGTAGAGTCGAGATTATAGTTGACAAGACACAGCAGTTCAGAACACAGGTGATTTGTGGACTCATTAAATACAGTGGAAGTGTATAATTTGCATGCATGTTAAGGCCTGTAACCATTTCAAATAATAAGCTATCATGTTTGTAGTTCAAATCATTTACAGTTGAAGTCAGAATTATTAGCCCTTCTGAATTATTAGCCCCCTGTATATTTTTCCCCAATTTCTGTTTAAAGAAAAGAAGATTTTTTAAAACATTTTTAAACAGTTTTAATAACTAATAATAAACTACTGATGACAGTACATAATATTTTACTAGATATTTTTCAAGACACTAGTATTCAGTTTAAAGTGACATTTAAAGGCTTAACTAGGTTAATTAAGCAAGTTAGTGTAATTAGGCAAATCATTGTATAACAGTGGTTTGTTTTCTTGACAATCGAAAATAAATATTGCTTAAGGGGGCTAATAATATTGACCTCAAAATGTTTTTAAAAAATAAATATAAAAAAATGCTTTTATTCTAGCCAAAACAAAAGACTTTCTCCAGAAGAAAAAATATAATAGGAAATACTGTGAAATTTCCCTTGCTCTGTTAAACATTTTGGGAATTTTTTGAAAACATTTTGTTTAAAATTTGGGAATTATTTGAAAAAGGAAATAAAAGGAAAAAGGAGGGCTAATAATTTTAACTTCAAATGTATATGATGAACAACATTCGTTTTTTCAAGAGACAAACTCTTCTCCTCTCCATATGCACCAGACACTTTCTTATAATCATGCCACATTTCTCAAAAATATTGTACAATTCTGAGTGTGCTTCATGTAGGTGAGTGGGCTTGAGAAACCACCTGTAGGAGATACACTCTCTTCTCTCTGTGTCATATATATATATTTATGGGTATGAGTGTGCATATATGTATGTGTATGTTTATGTATGTATAAAACAAAAAAATAATAAATGTTAAACTAACTTAGGCTTGTCATGGTATCTATTTATTGCTGCTGTGATTTCTGTGATTCTCCTGTGATTTCTGAAGTGCTTCTATTATCCTCATTTGTAAGTAACTTTGGATAATAGTGTCAGCAAAAGAAATAAATGTAAAAGTAAAAAAAAAAAAGTAATGTGCACTTTCTCGCTTTATTTCCTTGTTTCTTAATTGTGTTTGTATATTTATATATATGATAGGGTATTTTGTGTTATGATGCTTTGTTTCTATTTTTAGGTGTGACTTTTTAACATTCTGTCAAGGGTCTACAGATGAAAAATAGCCATTCTTGGCTAATTCTGGCACATTTTACAGTAATGTTTATTAATGTGCATTGCCCCTGTAAATAAATAAACTAAACTACATTAAATATAGCACATTTTGTTGTGTATCACCCTACACCCAAATCCCTTTACAATTGTGTGAGGGGGTCTCTCCACCACCATCAGTGGAAAAGTAATGTTCCTGAAAAACACAAAGTACTGTTTGTTTCATTTGTATCTTTGCTCTATTGCATTCATCAATGCTTGTCATTTGTTGATTATAATTTATGCATTCCCCAGCTAAATCTTCCCGATCAATCTAAAATGACCAATTCTTTCCAAACAGAGCTTTTCAAGTCATCTGGTCAAATTGCATACAGATATATTGCAGAATAACACAATTTCGCAATGTCAGTTTTTTCCAATATCACGCTTCAAATGTCTTGTTTCTGATTCTAAAGAGTGATGAGGTCCACAGAAAAGAGGACCACCATACTTACAATGGTGCTGGCATTGATGTAATCTGTCCTGGAAGGGTTAATCTCAGCCTTCAGCTTCACTCTGGAATGGTCGTCTGCATAAAACATGTGACATTTACACATCTAATCCGTTAAAAATAGATGAGGTTGATCAGGGACTGTGATATGCATGATGCATTCCAATTTGTGCACTATTCTATGGTATTTGTTTTAGTATAAATGGTGTGCTGATGCTGAAACTCAAGCTAGTGCGCACTAGCTCTTCACTTACATAAATGAAGGAGTTTTAAGAGAGACAGAGGGGTGAGGGAGTACTCACAGGGCACGGCATCCGAGCAGCGGTTCTTCTTAATGTTACTTTCACTCTGGGCTGCTGAGATGGTGCTGGGTTCTGCCTGGTAGGAACACAGAGCCTCCCACTCCTTGAGCAAACGGTCTTTATTCTTCAGATGATCTTCCATATATGCCTAGAAAACATTAGTGAGTGAGTGAGAGAGAGAGAGAGAGAGAGAGAGAGAGAGAGAGAGAGAGAGAGAGTAGTGTAAAGACTCCTGATTTCTGAGAAATGCTCCTCATTCATGTGATACTTGCTAAAATAAAATAGCTAAAGTACTAGCAATATGAAAACACAAACAACACATTCTTTGTATAAACATGGAGTAAATATGAATGTTTATAAACGCCTGGAGGGAAGTTCATATTTATAGTGCTAGCTGGAGGAAAATAATTAAGCGCAGTTCACACCAAGGATGATAACTGGGATGACAGAGAAATGATATCTCTGAAATCATGTTCAGAATTATTTTATTACCAGCTCACGGACAATAAAAACATTGAAAGGCAATAAAAAATGTTAAACTTAATAAAATTAACTAAAAACAAGACAAGTAAATGTATTTTAAATGAGGTATATTTGCATTAAAATAATACTGAGAATTTTTTTTTGTTTGCAACGCATACAACATCTTTATGAATGATTTTAAAAGACATTAAATGTTTAAGAGTTTAAGACTTTTTTAAAGACCCTAAATTAAAAAAAAGGCATATTAAGACTTTTCAAGGGTTTTCAAAAGTGTACCTGTTAAAGAAACACTCAATTGTTTTGAAAATAGGCTAATTTTACAAGTCCCCTACTTTTAGTTTAGCATAATTCATTGAATCGGATTAGACCATTAGCATAACGGTCAAAAATTTCAAAATAGAGAAAATTAAATGTTCCCCGATTATTACGCCAAAATGAGAGTATAGTTCCTGGCCATATCGACATATAAAACACCAACTTATCTATTTCCGTCTGTCTTAGTCCAAGATGACGGAGATGCTAATAGACTAATCTAATTCAATGATTTATGCTAAGCTAAGCTAAAAATGCTTTCACCAGACCCAGAGATCAGCTGAATAAATTATTAAATGGTAAAACTCAACTGTTTGAGTTATAAAGGGAAGTTGTAAATTGAACCTATTTGCAAAAACTGGACTGTTCTTTTAAAGTGCTCAAGAATAAAAGGCTCATAAAAATCCCTATTTATAGCACCAATTATTTCTCTCCACATTTTGGAAAAATGTTGCAAAAGTGGGCGTGGCAATCAGAGCTAGAGAAGGGGAAAGACAGTCAACACTGATTTCTGACAGTTTAATTTTGCTTTCATTGAGTTAAAAGCATCAGATATTCAAAGCACACACTGCAGTTCACTGCAGTAATCATTCTTATTGTGAATTGGCATTTTTTGTTATAAAAAAATATGTCTACCAGAATCATGTGCCCAGTAGAGATATCCATGTTAGACTGCGCTGGCTCCTCGCACCAGGAGGGGGTGCTGCTGTGTGAACTAGGACTTGGCTGAGGGGCGTCACTAAACTGTGACGACACACTGCTGACACGTGACGTATCTGTTCCTCCACCACCACCTCCTCCCACAGCTCCCGGACCAGCACCACCTGCAACTCCGACTCCACAGTCCTGCCTGCCCAGAGAGGACTTAGCAGCCATGTGCTGCCGACAAAGATCCTGAGACATAATGAAATCAGGGAAAAATGCATGAGAAAGAGCACTGAAAAACTGCAATGCCCACAATTCATGGTAACTGATGCAAAAGCTAATTAAATTACTTTGGTTTTTGTAAATTTAAATCATATAAACTTGATCGCATTAGAGTGAGAATCATTTGGGAGGAAAACAAAGCTGTAATGTGTTATGAATATGATGTTTTATACACTACAAGCATTTCCTCCTACCTGGTACTCATAATGTGTCACATTTCCTGCTTCAGGCCCCAGTCCCAGTTTCCCTGATGCTAAATGACGGGCATGAGTGCGCAGACAGGCGATGGTCAACGCCCCCACCAGGAGTCCACCCAAACAAGCCACACCCACAAACATGAGGAACACCCACTGGGTGTTGTCACGAACAAGTGTTGCCACTGGCAACGCATGGCCTTCGTTCTTCTGCAGAGCCAGAGAGAGGAAATGGATAAGGACAAACATATGTAGACATATCTAAATAATTTTTGATGGTACGATATATTTCCTCTTGTGTTTACATAAAAATAAAAACTATCCTGAACATTTTAGATGACAGCACAGCCTTTTCTGACTTGTCCGCTCTGTTTACTGTTGTAGTTATTATTATTATTATTACTTTATTATTATATACAACAGAATACATCAGAATTTGAAGTTATTAACCTCATTTAATAAATGATTATGACTTGTAATCAGATTACGACTATGATTTCAATGTGTTATTAGGCATTAACTAAGAAATGAACATCACCTAAGATTAATAAAAGCTTTTCATCATGAGTAGTTTTAATTTACCTATAGTTAGTTTAAAATTCACTTATGTTGTTAACTACTGGAGCCTTATTGTAGTCTTAATGTACAATTGTCTTATGAAAAGTCAAGAGTATGTTCAATCAATGTTTAAGCATTTAGCAGTGCAGATTAGCGTCTGAAAATGTTAAGGTTTGAACTATTCAGCTAATTAACCATTTAAGTCTCCAAGCGTTTGCTGCTGTAATGAACAATACCACAAATACAATGTGAATATTCCTCAATAGCCCTCTAAAAGTTTAAATAAGAAATAGTTATTTACTGTATTTTGAAGTGCCCACAATATCAATATCATGCATGTTCAATATCAGGATAGATTGGATTATGGAATATTGACATATGTCTATATTGAGCTCATATCAAGTCATCCAAGCATCAGTATTTTTCTAAATTGAAATGAGCATTGCATCACTATATCTGCCAGGCTAACACTCCGAAATGTTGTACTTGCAATAAATCCATTTTATCACAATTATTTCTGGGACAATTTATTGCACACCAAACATTCTGTAGTTAGTGAAAGGCTTAAAATTATTAATACATCTAATTGCCACAATAAATGTTGGGCAACCAGAGTTTTCCTTGTACAAATCACTCTTCTAGAAACCCCCAGCTTTCTATCCCCAAGAGGAACCATAAAAGACTATGCATTACCCTTTGAAATGGAATTAAGAGAAAGGGTAAGGAAGGTAAAGACAAGTATTAATAACGGCTATTTAAAACAGGACTGCCCATCCCACCCTGCTGTCTGGAACTATGATCTCAGTGGGGTCACTGGTTGCTATGGCAACATCACATCATTTGATGTGAGAACCACGGTCATTAAAACGACAACAGACAGCAAGGATCTGATTAGAGGAAACAGAAGGGGAAAGACTATCTTAATCCTTTATTACAGCTCATTGCAACACACAAGAATCCCATCATATTCCCCAGTCTTATTTCTCTGCTGGAATGATGCAGACCACACAGGAGCCAGAGCATTACATCATCACTCCTGTGCACACCGCACTGACCTTGTCGCCACAGCAACCATCTTTACCTGACATCACTGTCTGTGCGGAGATTCTGAATGGAAATCATTCCGATTGGTCATTTTCTTATTGCGCGTTCTTTATTTCAGCCAATCACTGAGCAGTTCAAGGACAACTGTTTAATGGCTATAGCAGGTTCCTAGATTCAAATAAAAACTGGCTGGACTTTAACGCAGCATGTAAATTAATTTAGGCGTTTACAGTTGTCATCAGGTGCTAAAAACACTGATTCGAAGAGTGACGAAAACGAATTCTGGTAAAATCAGATTTGTTATGATCATACCTCCCCCATTTGATAGATTACATTGAAAATTGCAAAAAAATTATATTCAAAGTTTTTTAAACGTCTAGTTTACTACATTTAAATATGTAAGTGATACATTATGCAATTATAATGTGCTAATTTGCATAAATGTATATTTTGGGAATGTCTTTTATTACTCCATAATATAAAAAAATACTACAGACAGGCAGGAAAAAAAAGCATTTTTATAATTTGTTTGTAGAATAAAATGTAGCCTATATTATTAGGTAAATTATGCATCAACACAGCCCTCTGAAAAAACCTTCATAATATAGATATGAATAAATGAATAAATAGTGGAGATTTCTGGCTTAATACAGGGAAAAACATGAGAAAATATTAATGAAATTAAAATCTACAACCACCTATTGATAACTTGCAATTAAATAAATACTTAAAGGGGATTTAGCTGTTGTCTTTTCCTTACACTGAAAAAAAAACACTTCTTAAAAAGCCAATAAATCATAAACATTGAGTTTTTGCCTGCAGTGTCTCGCCTTGATGTAACCAGTGAGTGAATTCATTTAGGCTTTTACAATTCTCATCATGAGCCTGAAACCACTGAATTCTGTTAAAACCCATAAATATACATTTTAAAGGCTTTTCCCCCCGCCACATGTGATCTGTTTGAGATAACCTTAATAATAACCTGTCTGAGTAATCAAGTAAACTAATATGACAGTTAGCTGATTCATTCGCTGAATAAAAAGCTGATTTATTGGCTCTTTTACTGACCAGCAGTTGCACCCGTTTAATTAACACGGTTGATAAAACGTAACACAACATCAATACAACGTATCATTTGATTAAGTTCAAGGAAAAAGTTTAACTCACCAAAAAATCAATAAACTAATGGAGAATGGAAACCGGTCGCGCCCGGTGCTCCGCCGAAGATGGACAGAAATCTGTACGTGCAATAACCGTACAGCTCTTCTCCACCGGTTTAATGTTTGAATTTCGGTCGTTTTTGTTAGGAACTGAAACGTTTGGTGGAGTTTTAGTTCGCGGGAAACGAACAGCGGTTGCGTAGCTCAGCCCTGGAAAAGACATCGTGATGTTTTGCGGGAATGTTGCGTTTGTGAGGGGAGAAGCGTTTGGGATGCCAATCGGCCGCGCGCTTCGATTCGCGAACGCGCCTGACAGTTTGACACGTATGATGTCGTTGTCATGGCAACAAAGCAAATGAGACGGGGGTGGGTGCGTGTCAGGGGTCTTGTGAGATCTCCGCCGGTGACAGAGACAGAAATTCACGGGAAAAGGAAAAACAACGGGCACAAAATGTCAAGGCATTGTGGTAATGTTTCTGCGCACACTTACCTCCCCGACACCTGCCTGAAGCACCTTCAGACCAGTCTCTGTTTCTAGAAGGTTCTTTTGAGACACTGCATGTGAAGAAATAAATATAGACAGCTTTTTAGATTTATTTTCATGATTCTTATTTTATTATCTTCAATGATTCAACTCATTTTTAACATCCTCTCCGCCTAACCCAGCCCAACAGTGTGTCAGATAGCTATCATAAATCCAATAAACCGAAATAAATAAAGCTAAAAATATAATTATATATATATTTAAAAATTTAATTAAAATAGACATAATTATAGTTGGGCAGCACAGAGGCGCAGTGGGTAGCACAATCGCCTCACAGCAAGAAGGTCGCTGGTTTGAGCCTCGGCTGAGTCAGTTGGCATTTCTGTGTGGAGTTTGCACGTTCTCCCTGTGTTTGCGTGGGTTTCCTCCGGGTGCTCCGGTTTCCCCCACAAGTCCAAAGACATGCGGAACAGGTAAATTGGGTAAGCTAAATTGTCCGTAGTGTTTGTGTGTGAATGAGTTAGTGTGGATGTTTCCCAGTGATGGGTTGCAGCTGGAAGGGCATCCGCTGCGTAAAACATATGCTGAATATGTTGGCGGTTCATTCCGCTGTGGCGACCCCAGATTAATAAAGGGACTAAGCCGAAAAGAAAATGAATGAATGAATAATTATAGTTTTACAATGCATCTCACAACAACAACAACAAAAACGTATTCAGCCTCCTCCAAAAATCCCAAATATTTCCCCCATCATGACTGACTGATTGCTCATCTTTAAATACTTTGTAAGCTGATGTATTGAAGTGATTTAAATTCACTGTGTGCCGTAAAACATCTTCTAAATAAAGCAGTAAACCACAAAAGGTTGTGCATTGCAGTAATCATATCACACATAAACAGTGCTTTATAAAAATGAATAGTTCCGGTCCTTGATTCTGATTGGTTGAGCCATGTTCAAAGCTGTTGTAAAATACTCCGCAAACATACACTGGTGACTGCTGCTTGGCCACTATTTTGCTTTCAATAATGAGCCAAAGAAACAGTTTTATTTGCATTGTTTTATTATGTGAATCTTTGCTATAACCTTTAATAAAAGCAATAGACCCCATGAAGCCATGGTTTACAGTGAATCTGTAACAACGCTTCTTAACCATTATAAATTCACAAACCAGCGAAACCACAGCTTCTTGGGGTTTATAATTTTAATTGTCACTGTTGCACATGGCTTTTATAGGTTATTGTTCTTTGAAAGCTATTCGACAACCAAGGTAAAATACACCAATGTTCAGTTACTATTTGCATAAATTAATTTAAATAGTCCAATATGGAATATAGAATTCAACAGTTGTGCTTCACAAATGTTTATCTTCAAATGTTTTACTGTTAGCTTTGAGGGCATTTACACTACTAAACATGGTCACAATGCAGTCTTCTTCCAGAAATATAAACAAACACTTGTATTGTGTCAAATCAAATGATCTATAAATGAGAATTTCCCTCCCACTGCTAAAACTAACACAATCTCACGGCAATTTGTGACTTTTTGATTTAGTGGCTAATTCCTATTAATTTGCACATCATCATTTGTACATTTTAGTGCGTGTAGGGGT
The DNA here is from genome assembly GCA_903798125.1 of Danio choprae. Taxonomy (NCBI): domain Eukaryota; kingdom Metazoa; phylum Chordata; class Actinopteri; order Cypriniformes; family Danionidae; genus Danio; species Danio choprae. The sequence goes on along the minus strand of CAIGQW010055671.1, from coordinate 7,133,730 downwards.
GGGATTTATGCTCACACCTCCATTTAAAACCCATACATTTCCACACAAATCAAATTGTATGAATTCGTACAAATTAGCCACTTTTCTGACAATACATAAAATAGTTACCTCGTTTCATCGTGAGATCGAGCTGAGTAAATCTTGTGTTATTTTATTTTAAAACAAACACAAGCTCTTGGTCATAAACAAGAGTTAGAACTTTCATTTTTACATTGTTCATATGTGTTATGACTATTTTGTTTGTCTCAAGGCTTGTGTGACAGATGCTCATTAGCCATCAAACATACTCTTTATTACTCACCAGTCTTTTCGGAAATCTCACTTGCTGTTAAATTCTGGCTGTTCGGGAGCACCCGGAAAGTGACAGCTGGACCAACCACACTGTGTAAAGCAGAACTTTTAATGACATGCAAGTTTGCTACATGATTGTGTGCAGGGTTTAAAATTAACTTGTCGCTCACCAGCCAATTTTGCTTCCACATTAGTAAATTATGGCTGTTCAGAACCTCCAGCTAAAATTAAATTATCAACAATAAGTTGGTTATTAAAACTAAGGCTTAGATTTTAAATACATTCCTTATTGTATGACTCTGGGCCAAAAACAAGTTAGGTAAATAGCCAAATATGCATTGTATGGATTAAACAAATTTGTTATGCCAAAAATCATTAGAGTATTATTTAAGGAGAAGACATCCTCATGAAGATATTTAGCAAATATTTGTAATATGCATTGCTAAGAGTGGAATCAACATCAACAGGAGTGTACCTGACTATCTTGCCTAAAGGCTGATTTAAGTCGTGTTCAAAATAAAAGCAACGGCACGTAATAGTAGGAATATTTTCCATATTTAAAGGACTTTTTGTCCTAACCAACACATGAAATTTATATTTTAGAAACGGCTTCTATTTCTTGCAACCGAACAACAGAAAACTGACAATGACCTCAGGTACACTTCAATGCTTTATTCAGTGTTAAATGTTAATAATGTGAGCTTGAATGCCATTTTACATGACATTTATTGCCATACTACTGAAAGCAGCAGCAGGCAGTTTACCTCAGATCTTGAAAATAAAATAAAACGTTTTAAAATGAAACTTTAGGGCGTCACGGCGGCGCAGTGGGTAGCACGATCGCCTCACAGCAAGAAGGTTGCTGGTTCGAGCCTCAGCTGGGTCAGTTGGCATTTCTGTGTGGAGTTTGCATTTTCTCCCCGTGTTGGCGTAGGTTTTCTTCAGGTGCTCCGGTTTCCCCCACAGTCCAAAGACATGCGGTGTAGGTGCATTGGGTAAGCTAAATTGTCCGTAGTGTATGTGTGTGAATGAGTGTGTATGGATGTTTCCCAGTGATGGGTTGCAGCTGCAAGGGCATCTGCTGCGTAAAACATATGCTGGATAAGTTGGCGGTTCATTATGCTGTGGCGACCCCAGATTATTAAAAGAAGTAAGTCGAAAAGAAAATAAATCAATGAAAATTAAACTTTAGAACTGTGACTTAGTACAAGCCAACAAACATCAGTGATTCAGTGATAAAGAAGTTTAATATGCATTGATTAGATTGTAAACCTTACCAGTTCGTTGGAGTGCAGTAAGTGCACATATAGTCTGTGCTTCTGAATGGCTGTATTTAAATTTTTGTCGTGTTTAATTTGGTGCTAACAGCCAAATTGCTTCACACTGCAAATCTAATCACGTAGCGTGTTGTTAGGACACGGGTTACAATGTATCCTGCTCACATAATGTTTACATTTGTAATATTTATGTTATTTGCTAATTAATAACCACCTCATGTGGAACTCTGAATCTGCGTCTCATTTCGGAGGCTGTTAATTTTCACAGGAGGTCGCATTTTTGATCGCGGACGCATACTTTGAGAGCCTTCATGACTGAATAAATCAAATACGTAGTTTTTCACCAAGGAATGGAAAACCCTGAAATGTAGTTCGCTAAACTGGGCTTGTTAAAGGGACCAAAACAAAGACGTTCCAGCACGTAACGCACATTTTCAAAGCAGAATATCTGACTTTAGCATTGTTTTTCAGATAAACAAGAATGTTCACTTAGCATGTTTCTTAATATCTGCAAACATATTATGGTATTTTTATGCTTTAGAAGAGGCAAAACTTATATACAGCACCTTTAAAGGGGATTTTTCAGTATTTAGCTATTTTTGAACCCTCAGATTACAGATTTTCAAATAGCTGTATCTCTGTAATAAAAAAAATAAAAATAAAAAAAGAATTTTTTTGCTTTGTTTGCTTATTTATTCAGCTTACAGATGATGTAAAAATCTCTGATGACTGGTTTCATAATCCACAGTCACAAATAGAACAAAAATATTCTCTTGGACTTTTCACAAATTTACATTTTAAACGCTCTTTACACTCTTTTGCTGATGTTGATTGAATGATTTGAATGTTGGAGGCTCCTCTTATCTGAAGGGCTGACAGTGATGGCATTCAAAGAGAGATAGGACATAATTTGTGAATCATAACCTGCCAAATTGGCTAGTGAGTTTATGTGTTACCCGCCATGGTCGATTTTTCGCCCACATTTGGCAGTTTGGCAGGTGTTAATTTCAAACCCTGATTATATGTTAGGAAACTGGGATTCAAGAAGTAAGTGCAGGACAGAAAGTGGAGAAAATCCACTTTGGAGATCAGTTCATTCCATTCACTTTTCTCTCTCTCATTCTTTCCCTCTTAGCCATCCCCCTCTGTCCTCCAAGGACAATGGATCAAGGTTCCAGCTCACCACAGTTTGATTTACCAAAAAGAGTTAGTGAGATTAGGATTTGCTTCCTAACCACAGCAACAAACACCAATCAAGACTGTTTGGACTGATTAAATACAATTGTTACCAGCTAAATTTGTATGTTTAGTCCAGTATCTTCACATACTGTGTTACCTAATCCTTTTGCAAGATTTGTTAGTTAACCCTTACACATAAGTTTATCATAAAGCACTTTAGCCCGGATGATTTATGGATATGTCGTTTTTTGTTTCTTTTTCCATTTTCTACAAATATTGACAAACTTCCTAATTATATTGTACAATATCTAATATTTAAATTCTCAAATATGTGTAAGCACATGTAGTTTGTCATTTAAACAGCTTAATAATGATCATATTATTTGATCTATGATGGGTGCCGCCATGTTAGTGGAGGGATCAGAGCTGCTGGATTTACAACATGTTAATTCATCAACTTCTCCTCAACTATGTACATGAAGGTAAGTGGCTTGTTAACTGGGAGAAGAATAGAGTAAATATTCTAGTTACCTTGACAGTGTTTATCTGATGTGAATAAAGCAAATCATAAGATTATGTGTAAAATTATTATAGGCGTCTTCATAGACATCAGTGTGTATTGTTACAAACTGTTATGTTTTGCTAGTATGCAGGGTTGCACAATATTGGAAAAATCGAACATTGCGATATTTTTTGTTATTCTGCGATATACATTGCGATATGAATAAAATTTTACCAGATGACTTGAATATCTCTATTTGGAAAGAATTAATAATTTTAGACTCATTGAGATGAAGCATCTGCAAAAAAAGTGCATCTGGAAGCGCAGATAAATACAATACAAAAAAAAGATACAATTGAAATAAACAATATTTTATCGTTTTCAGAGTCTAACAGTATTCAGGTAAAGCAATTTAATGATAAACCTAAAAATAATTCAATAAGATTAATTGTTATTAAAGTTACAAACGGTACAAAAATGCTTTAAAAACGATTATAGTCACAGGCCTTAAAAACACGAAGAAAAAAAAGAAAACACATTGAAAATATTGAATACAGACTCAACATTGCATATCCTGCGATGTGACTATTGTGAACGATCACATTGTGATATTGATGATGAAACTATATATTGTGCAGCCCTACTAATATGTATGTGTTTAACTATCTGAAACCTAAATCGAATTTGTAAGCACCAATGTGGGAAGTCAATTTGAATTTAGCAGCTGATGATGTGTCACACTAAACATTTGATCATACTCTGCAGGGACTAGCCAAGACTGATCACACCGATTTGATTGCAGGCATCAAAGGGTTAATAATAATATTAATAAATACTTAGGGTTAGAGTACTTTTGAGATCACAAAAACTAATTCTGTAACCCTCACCAGCTGTTGCCGCCTCTCTGCGCTAAATCTAAGCCTACCTGATATTGATGAAAGAGTCAGTGGTGAGATGGATCCTCTCAGCAAGGGTCTTCAGGAGACGAACCCCATCGGACAGACTGAGAGGGCTGTAGAGAGACATACACATTCATACGCCCACATACACAACTTCACAAGCACAAACTAACACAGACAGCACAGAAACAACACACAAACAGACTCTCCGCTGAATAGCCGGTATGATGTGTACCCCCAGGTCCTTAGTTAGTGTAGTGTTTTGAAAACAAATACCACATGACTACCATACTTTCAGACAAAAGGAAGAGTAGACACACGAGTAGACTTAAGGCCTGTTCACACCAAAAACAATAACTATAAAGATAATTATAAAAATGTTGTTTTAAAAATCTATCTGAATGTGAAACAGCAGCAGAGTTCTGACCACAGCAATAATTTTAAATATGTAGAGAAACGATATTGTTGGGATCACTGTCAGAATTCATTTTTACAGCTAATAATCAATTTAAATACAGCCAATCAATTTAAATATATAGGACTTTAGTGTAATCGAAAGTTACAGGTGACATTGTGGAGAAGCTCACTGCTTGATGTTTAGCCCTTTTTTCAAAGATTATGAAAAAAATCTATAAAGATAATGACTATATTGAAACAATTGATTATACCATGAAAACGACTGATAAAATTGACAAGAAAACTATGCAAACCAGGCTAGCTCCTTTGAAAATTCTGGGGAAAAACGATTTGTTTTGTTTTTATTTATTTACACTGGCTGCGTTTGCTAAGTTCCTTGTTTTATGACATTGGTTACGCGAGCTGGATTCACTGGTCAGATAGAAACATAACAACATACCTGCTGGTTACAAAGGGGTAATGCAAAAAGAAAGGCATTAACTCAAAATAAACAGATTATTTAAAGATAATGACTATATTAAAACAATTGGTTATACCATGGAAAAGACCGATACAATTTACAAAGAAACTATGCAAGCCAGACTAGCTCCTTTGAAAATGCTGGGGAAAAATAATTTGTGTTGTTTTTATTTATTTACACTGGCTGCGATTGCTAAATTCCTTGTTTTATTACATTGGTTACACGAGCTGGATTCACTGGTCAGATAGAAACATAACAACATATCTGCTGGTTACAAAAGGGTAATGCAAAAAGAAAGGCATACACTCAAAATAAACAGATCAGCATCGCTATCGTGTGGACACAAATACAGTTATTGTTATATTTATAGTTATTATGTTTGGTGTGAATAGCTCTTTACACTTGGCCCAACAGACAAAACTGTTAGTTGTACCTTTGATTGGTGACAATGTATCCAAACTCCTCCTTTATCTTAGTTTTATTTTTTCCTGGTTGCACATTCAGGGTTCCCTTTCCAAGCGGTCCTTCCTCTTGTTTGAGAGTTAAAGGCCCTAGTACACTGGCGCCCATTGGGATGGAGTTTTCCTTGGAGGCCCCTGGGGAGCCGGGGCTCTTGGGGGAGGTTTGAGATCCAGGGTTGAGCGGATAAGAGGAGGAGGAATTTGAAGCGGGTGAAGAAGCCTTCTCCACCACATGGGTCATCTCTCCCTCGGTAATCTTCATCTGATATAGCACACAAGACATACTATCTCTGGTAAAGTCTGGAACTTACTTGGCTTTTCAAATGTGAACAGATTTTAAAACACTGACATTATAGAGACACTAAAGAACTGAAGATAAAACAATACCAGTCATTAAAATTGAATTTGCTGCAGACTTTTATTTCAGTATGACAATGCATTTGTGTGTGTGTGTGTGTGTGTGTGTGTGTGTGTGTGTGTGTGTGTGTGTGTGTGTGTGTAAATAATATTAATATTAATATATATATATATAAAATATAATATTTATTTATTTATTTATTTATTTATTTATTTATTTATCAATCATTGTAAAAAAATATATTGAAATAAATTGTCAAATAAAATATAACCTAAAGTTTATTTTAGAAGATTAATTAAATATGTTATTTTAATATCTGCTTAGTTGTTGTTTGGCTATGTTAAAAATAAACAAAAACGTTTTATAACATGCCTTAATGTGATTTAAAATATATGTAATGCATAATAACTCAACACTAGAGCTGTATATGCAGTGCTAACTATTCAGGGGTTATTGGCGGTAATACTGCATATTGTGCTATAACCATCCAGATTTATCGGAGGAGAAATTTTCTCACCGCAACAGCCCTACCAATCTGACATCATCAGAGCAGGACTGCCTTTCCGTGAAAGCAGATGGTTAGATTTTGATTAAAGATTATCAAAACAAACAGTTTCTTTTTCAGCAGATTAATTTAGACTGATTAATTGTTTACTTTAAGACTAATAAGGTGCTAATAAGGTGCACTACCAAAAAAACATTGTAAATTTGGATTTCATGCGGCCTTAAGTTTTTCCAAACACAACAAACACATGCAGAAACACATGAATCATTGGTAGGAAACAATAACTGAAAAAATATGTACTTTAAAGCAGGCCCAAAATATCAATTGTTGAATCTGAATCTAAAGCTAAAGATTTGCAGTGTATGCCCATAGTACTCATAAAGTAAAAGTATGTAGTATGTGATTTTCAAGACTTAAGTCTGCAGACTATCTCTGACTTTAGACAACTAGTGTTGGACTCTCCCAGAATGTTTATCCTACTATTTTTTCTTCTCTCGTATTCTCTTTAAAATGCTTTTGGAAGGGCCATCAAGCATTGTCTGTTTATTTTCTAACCAGCCGTGATTATTTATGCAATGGGGACTAAAGGAGGAGGAACGTATCATGTTACAGAAGTGCTAAAGAACCTAAAATATTGTGCACAGACAAACATTAATATTGGATTGAATATAAAAGACCTACAAGACAAATCACACATAATCATGGCTCACAGTTTCCACTTATTATCATAGAATTATAAATTAAAGGGATAGTTCACTCAAAAATTTAATTTCCTTACTATATATTTACTCACCGTGAGTTTCTGATGTTGAACGAAAAAGAAGATACTTTGAATAATGTTACAAAAAGATTACTAATGACACCCATTGCAGAAAAAAAACTACTATGGAAGTCAATGGTTACAAGATTTGTCAACATAACTCATTTGTGTTCAACAGAAGAAAGAAACTCAAGTTTGAGTTTCAAGTGAAGGTTGTGTCAAAGACAGAGTTTTCCATTTTGGTGAACGATCTCTTTAACACTTGCTGCCCCCTGCTGTTAATGGAAAGTACTACTTTTGAGCTTAACCCAACCTTGAAACATTACTGAAATACTAAACGATAGCAGTTTTATATTTTTTTCTGCTTACCACTTTTGGAGGCGCAGAGGAATCCTTTGCTTCAGCTGAATAAAGAAAAACAAGCAATTCAGAATTGGCATATTTTCAGAGTGCCAACAATAATAATTTAAGATGAATAATCGCATTTCATAAACATTATTAAAATGTCAGAGTGCTCACGTTTTCTCTGATTATCTGGTGGTTCGTTTTGCAGGAACTGAAGGACAGTGAAGAGACGCTCCATCTCCTCAGGGTTCAGGTGATTTAGATCAAACCCATGTTGCAGGAGCAGCTCATTTAGGCCTTGTTGAGATGCACCTGCAGTTGGTAAGAGTTCAAAAGTCATTTATTTTATTTATTGAACAGTGCTCATCAATCAACAGTAAGAACTAGAGAAAAATTATAACTAGTCTTTGGGCTAATTTGGGTACATTTACGTTCTTGGGGAACGTTGATTAATGTACATTGTCCCTTGTTGTGAAAAATAAATAAACTTACAATAAACTTAAACTGTACATAAGCCCAAAGTATAAGTTAGCACAATTTTGATCTCAAGCCCCCTGCCAGATTAAAAAAAAAATCAAAAACACATTATTACACATACAACGTCATAAGAGTTACATACAAAAAAATAATGAATTAATAGCAATATCATAAAAACAAAGACAAAAAGAATTAGATGACTGCAAATGTTATTCACTTTTAGCTATTTCTTTAGCTTATATTTAAATGTTGAACTTGGAATACCCCTTAATTCAATTGAGTATTCCAGAAATGAATGGCTCTAACTGAGAAGACTGTAACAGATTGTGTTGCTCTGCCATTCTTCTTCTTCTGTGTCACAAACTCACGATGGAGATGGAGCATGGTCATTTAATTTTTAATTTTTTTTTTAAATCGAACAAGCATCAGCCAAATATTTTATATTATCGAAGCTCAATAAGTAATGTTTTTGTATTATATTACAGATAGTCTTCTGATCAAATACTTTAAGTATTTGTTTACGAAACGATTCAGCTTATTTATTCCTTGTTGAGACGATCCTGCTGTTGAGTTCAAAGGTCAAAAAAAGTTGCTTCAAAAAAAGTAATGATTTACATAATTATAATTGTATTTAAATTACTTTTCTAATGACTTTGCCTGGAAAGTAAATTGGTAAAATAAGTAAATAAGTAAATTTAGTTCACACAATACTAAAAATCCACATAAACCTCAACGCAATAGACATTTAAATTCTTATTTCTTTAAATTTGAGTCAAACAACACTTTTAATTTTAAAAAAACTTACATTTTCAAAATGTAACAAATTAGTGACACCATATTTCACACAAAACATATACATTTCTAAAAAAATAAATGTGCAATTGTCAGACAACACTGTAATAAATGATAAATTCCGTAAATAAATGCTAAATTCCGTTGTTCTAAATTCTGTTGTTCCAACACAAATCAATTAAGTTAGCTGAACTGTTTTTACAAATTTAAATGAACTGAACATGAAACAATAAGTTGTCCTAAAAAAAAACCTCAAGAATTGTGCTGATTCAGCTCATTTTAAATGAGTAGGTTAAACAAGCAGCAAAAAAATCTCTTGAGTGAAATAAAGCCTTCTTTATAGTAGAGTTATTATGAATTAATAATAACTCTATTTTGCATAATAACTCTTTATATTGTCATGAACTAATTTGCACTGTAAAAAAATCCTGGTTGCCTTAAATTTTTAAGCTGAATCAAATTAACCTTATGAGTCCATTGAACTTATATTAAGTTAAACTGAGTTAAAACAGCTTGCGTAACTTATAAAATTAGGTTAGAACATGATTACAATTACAACGAACTAAAAACATTTGCTGTCATGACTAATTGATCAATCTAAGTTTCTTAGACAGGCATACATTATGCAATCGTCTTGATAAATATTCTTCTTTATGCATAAGAATGCAGTATTTAAGGCAAGTACAAACACTCAGAAAATGACATTTGCTGCTTTTTAAAACTACTTATTTAAAATGAGTTGAAACAACACAATTTGTAAGTAATTGTTTTGGGGACAACTTAATGTGTTTATGCTCAATCTATTTAAATTAGTAAAAACAATTAATTAACTTAATAAATTTGTAACTGTACAAATTAAATAACTGTAGTTAAATTAACAAAAAACTAATTAAAGCAATTCCTTACTTGACTTATTTCAGTTGAAAAGTAATATAATTACAATAACTAGTTATTTGCCAATCATTGCCAATGTATTTGTATGCTGTGCAAATGCTGTATATTTAAGCTATAATAAACATGAACCAACTATCTCACCGCTGTGCCCAGAAAAGCCTCCATACTTCTGGAGACCTTTCTTTGGCTCTCGTTGGCTGCTGATCCTTTCATCTTGGGAAAAGGTGTCCTTGTTAAAATCCTTGTATTCAAGCGGGAAGTCCAGATCCTGGAAAAAAGATGAGGTGGAGTGTGGTGCTGCCACACGATGGCGCGAGCTGGGCTGTGCAGGAGAGGAAAGGAGGAGAGTCATCAGATCCTGCAGAAGCTGATCATCCTTATCCAGAGATGGAGGAACTGGAGGATTTCCCCTGACGCGAGAGGAGGATGCGGGATATCTGCCCTTCTCCACCAGGTTTAAAGAGCGCTCCTCTTCATCTTGATAACCATACTGTTAGACAAAAAAGGCACATAAAGGATGTTGCAATTGAAGAGTAGTTGTAGACCATATCAGTTCAGAGCTCTACAATGATTGCAAGTAAGGAAAATCAGGCCCATAGCCAGTCTGGTGACAGTGGACTTTTTTAAACAGTGGATTTTTGCAAGTTTACATACTATATTTTAGTGACATTTTAAGCACTATTTAGGCACTACTATGCCATGCTGTTTTACCTCTCAAAGTACTTAAGAATAGCCAAAAAAACAAAAACATGGGATGACCATGAAGACATTTTGTAAACTTTTCACTGTAAAAATATCAAAACTTAAAAACATAATTGGTAATATGCATTGTTAAGAACTTAATTTGACAACTTTAAAGGCACTTTTTCTCAATATTTAGATTTATTTTTGAAACATCAGATTCCAGATTGTCAAATAGTCATCACTCAGCCAAATATTGTCCTGTAATAACAAACCATAAATAATAAGAAAACTTAATTATTCATATTTTAGAAGATGTATAAATCTCAACTTCACAATATTTACCCTTATGACTGGTTTTGTGATACGATACAGGGTCATATGAATTTAAACTGTAAGTTTTACATTATAGTTTTATAATAATGAATCATCTCTTAATAATGTTAAGAGAAAAGTGTTTTAAATAACATTATATATTATATATTAAATAATATTATATATAAAAAATATATAAAATGTTGGCAAAAACAATAATACTAGTGTACAGTATAATACAGTAAAGTAAATGCAGTATATATATATATATATATATATATAATCTGTTAAAGCTTGTTTAAAATAAAAAGTATAGTAATTACACAAATAACAACTGTCTGATGCATTCAACTTTTCTTTTGAATAATAAAATACTTTTGAATAATAAAATATATAATAATAATAATAATAATAATAATAATAATAATAATAATAATAAT
>CAIGQW010055671.1:7085191-7122667 GCA_903798125.1 Danio choprae | reverse complement strand
ATAATAATAATAATAATAATAATAATAATAATAATAATAATAATAATGGTAGTAGTAATAAAGTGCTGATATATCCAGCTTCTGTTATAAAAAAAACATTTTGAAATTTTTAGATAACAAAAGTAGCCTAATTGGTATTAAAATAAACTTTAATATGGGCTGCTTTTGGTGCTTGACACTTATTATTGGTCATTTTGTGTTACAAGAATAAGGTGAAAGGTTAAGAAAATGCTAAAAGTTGTCAAATGTTTTTCTCTAATGTTTTTCTCTAACATTACAATAGTCAATAGCGAAAGACGACTTCCCAGGTAAGCCAACCTGATTTCACCAAGTAGGACATGTTCCTGGATTACCATCTATGTTATTCCTGGAACAACATTCCAATCAGCCAATCAGAATTAAGGGATACGTTTACAGTTTATGTTAGGTTTAGGCTTACAATTAGGTTTATGCACTTCTACATGATTGTCATCCAACTATTATTCCCCTCTGGTTTAGGGAATAATTTACAGTTATGATTGGGTTAAGGGGTAGGGAGTAGGAAGGGGTATGGATTACATTTTCAAACAAAAATGATGGTCCAGGATCAACATAGATGTTAATCCAGGATTGCATCGTACTTGACAAAATCATGACGTGCTTCCCAGGTATTAGGTATTCCCAATTTTCTTGCTCAGCTGGATGTTGGACTCATGAAAAAAAAAAAAAAATATTTGCATTCGCACAAACCAATTTTCTCAAGAAAAAAAAATAAAAAAAATGTAAAAAGCTGAAGCTTAGTCTTAAATCCTGCTTTGAACAGTTATTTTCACAATCTATGATAGCATAGCAGTCAAAAATGGGAGAAGGGAGAATATACGGTACAAATAAGCAAACAAATTCCAGACTCTTGGCAGTGGGAGGTGGGTTGTTTGAACCACCTGAATGTGGCTACAGGCCTGAAAGTGCTGTGTTTGGTGTTTTTATGGGTTCACTCACTCGCTGGTAGCTATAAGGATCCAGACTTTGCATATGGAGAGAAGACTGAGGGGGATCAACAATCATGTAGTCCATATAGGGATGTGCCTGTTTGGAGTTGAGCTGGTTTGCAGAGCCACTCTGAGACCTTTGATCATGGAAAGATTTAGAGAGAAATCAATGCAGTAAAAGTGAAAGTAAGAGGAAATGAGTATATATCAAAACTGTAAGTTACTCTGTGGACGGGCCATTCTTTGTGCCAGAAGGCAGTGGGATCTTCGGCACTTTGCTGAGTTCTTTCTTAATCACTGATTGAGTAACATCATCCCGCCATGTTAGTCCTACAAAATAGATCATGAAACAAATGCATGAGCTCTGAGAAACCAAAAAGCTTGTACATGTGGTGGTCCAATACAAAACTCTGTATTTGAAATTCAAATAACAACATTATAGCATTTATTTACAGAAATTGACATTATAGGACAAAATAAAATATTATGTTTTCACACCTTAGATGCTGGAAGAAAATTATTTTGTAATTTAGAGCATTTAACAAAAAAAGTGTGATGATTCAGACATTATTATAATCATTTTTAGACAACAAAATACCAATTTATTGCAGTAAGCAATATTTTGACAACAGTGTTAGATCCCAAAACACACTGGCAACCAATCAGCAGTAAGGGGCATGCAACATCAATCAATCAATCAATCAATCAATCAATCAATAACAATACTTGATAACATTTGCTGTGCTGATCAAATTGTTATTTTCTGATGCACTAAATTACAACAGTCTTATTTGAACTTTGAAAGAAATGTAATCGGACCTTTATAGAATAAAACAAATATTAACATTTTACACAAACCCATGCCAAGTAAATCCCATGGTAGATGAATTGGAAAAATTGGAAAAAGTCTTAATTCCTTTAGTTTGGCTGGGATAAAAACAGTTTTTACATTGTTAAAATACTTTTAAGTTCAATATTATTAGCCCCCCTAAGAATTTTTTCCCACCGATTTGTTACAGAACAATTCACTGTTGTTCAATGACATTTCTAATTAATTTAACTTGCACAGTTGAATTAATTAATCTAGTTAAGCCTTTTAATTGCTTTTTATGCTGAATTTATTTCTTTCATTTTCTTTTCGGCTTAGTTCCTTTATTAATCTGGGGTCGCCACAGCGGAATGAATCGCCAACTTATACAGCATATGTTTTACACAGCAGATGCCCTTCCAGCTGCAACCCATCACTGGGAAACATCCATACACACTCATTCACATACATACACTACGGACAATTTAGCTTACCCAATTCACCTATACCGCGTGTCTTTAGACTTGTGGGGGAAACCGGAGCAACCGGAGGAAACCCACGCGATCACGGGTAGAACATGCAAACTCCACACAGAAATGCCAACTGACCCGGCCGAGGCTCGAACCAGCAACCTTCTTGGTGTGAGGCAATCGTGCTACCCACTGCGCCACCGTGATGCCCTCTAAATGATATTATTCTTTCAAATTTTAAGATGTATTATCAGCAGATTATAAAGTAAAACACAAATGAACATTTTACTCAAAGCGCATAATGGTTTAAGGCAAATCCTGAAAACTGATAATAACTTAAAAACGTATCTTAGATTTTTTTTCTAGTCCTATAAATCTGTGTGTAAATAAATTGCTAATCAATATATTTCAGAATAAGGATCTAATCACGAATGTCTGCAGGGGTCCGACACACTGACATCTTTACACCCTTTAATCCCCATCATGTCACCGACCCATGCACTGTACATGACATGTACTTACTCATTTATTTGCCCTTGGTTGCTATGGTAACACGGGCGATTTTCTGTCACATGCCGGTAGATGAATGGTCACTTTTGCCCATTGTGTTTACAATGTGTTGTTCCCATGGCAACCATCTTTTTTTATATAAATGTGCTAGGAAATGAGGCTGCATTGAAGGAGGATGTTAAAATGTGCATGTCAGACTCACCTTCCTTCATGAGCTTTTGCAGTAATGACTGTAGTCTGTCCAAAAGAACTGCAGTCACCCTGTAGCGAAAACTTTCCTGCCTCTCCGCAAGACACTGACCAAACAGCTCATCTGCAAACACACATATTGAAACCTTTTACTGTAGGAGTATACACAGTGCTGAGCCTGCTGAGTTGTTGTTTGTAAGATGCAGCTAGATTGCTCAAAATAGCATTCAAATCTCACTTAAGGTTATCTAAAAAATTGGGGACAATATTTCTTTTTACTATATATTTTAAATTTTAACTAAAACATTGCCAGTCAAAGCAGAGACTTCTTAAAAGCGTTGTCCCCTTCTGGTCTCTTTATAAATGGATAGATACAAAAGAAAGATCATTTGAAATTCAATGTAATCATTTTTTATTATTATATACACACCCACACGTTGGTGAATTTAAATGTTTTTATTCATTTATTCTTGTATTTATTTATTATATTATTATCGTATTTAATTTTATAATTTGTTATAAGTTATAAAAAATGGAAGATAAAAATAAAAGATAATATGAAATGACAATATGAATGATAAAGTCTTTGGGAAGATAATTTGAAATTCAATGTAATAATATGTATATATATACACACACACACACACACACACACACATATTTATTTATTCTTTTCATTTATTTTATCTTTGAATACAGTAGTGTATTTTATTTTATAACTTCTGTTTAATAAATGTTGGTGTAGGAAAGTACATTCTGAAATATTATTCATTCATTCATTCATTCATTCAATTTCCTTCGGCTTAGTCCCTTTATTCATCAGGGGTCACCACAGCGGAATGAACCACCAACTTATACAGCATATGTTTTACACAGCGGATGCCTTTCCATCTGCAACCCAATACTGGGAAACATCCATACACACTCATTCACACACATACACTAGGGACAATTTAGTTTATTCAATTCACCTGTACCACATGTCTTTGGACTGTGCATGGGGGAAACCAGAGCACCCGGAGGAAACCCACGCCAACATGGGAAGAACATGCAAACTCCGCATAGAAATGCCAACTGACACAGCCGGGACTCGAACCAGCAACCTTCATGCTGTGAGGCGACAGTGCTAACCACTGAGCCACAGTGTCACCCTCTGATATATTATATAAGTTAATATTCTGCACTGTTCACTGGGTTTTGTAATATAATTAAAATCAATAAAAATGAAATAAAACAGCTCCAGTCAGGGACAAGACAACATAAATTGGAACTGTCCCTGGAAAACGTAGACTAAAAACACTCCACTATGTTGTAATGCACGTTTTTCTATGAGGATCTCTTTTCCTATTTATATCTACTGTCTCACCTCTGCTCTTTCTGCTTCTGTTGGACATAAACACAGACTACGGAGAGGGTGAATTTGTGTGATGTCACAGTTGCCATGGAAATGGTGGAAGAGCACCGATTGAGTGAGTCAGTATTTACTGTGTAGTCAATGATTTTTTTTTACACATTCAAACCACAGCTACAACCACAAAAGAGCTCAAACCTTCATAGCTCTTAATAGAGTATTTATTCACACTTTTTTGTAATGAAATTTTTCAGCATGATAGACAAAGAAGGTACTTGTGTACACTGCAAAAAATGATTTTCTTTCTTAGAGGTTTTGTCTGGTTTATAGTAAAATTGTCAAAATAAATCTTGAGTTTAGAAGCATTTTCTAGACAATTCAAATGATTGCCTTTGCTTTTTAGAAATATTAAGTCAAAAAATAAGCAAAATAATGCCAGTGGGGTCAGAAATAAAATATCTTATTTCAAGCAAAGCAACACGGTGGCTCAGTGGTTAGCACTGTCGCCTCACAGCAAGAAGGTCGCTGGTTCGAGTCTCGGCTGGGTCAGTTGGCATTTCTGTGTGGGGTTTGCATGTTCTCCCCATGTTTTTGCGTGGGTTTCCTCTGGGTGCTCCGTTTTCCCACACAAGTCCAAAGACATGCGCTATAGGTGAGTTAAAAAAAATTTAATTGGCCGTAGTTTATGTGTATGTGAATGAGTGTGGGTGTTTAACAGTACTGGGTTGCAGCTGGAAGAGCATCCGCTGTGTAAAACATGCTGGATAAGTTGGCGGTTCATTCCGCTGTGGTGACGGCTGATGAATAAAGGGACTAAGCTGAAGGAAAATGAATGAATGAATTTCAAACCAAAAAGAAAATTACTTTACTTACCACATTTGTAGATTATTGTGCTCGTTTTAGGAAGAAATCCCACTTAATTTGGACTTTTTTGCTGAAAATAAGCCAATCATTTTTACTTGCCCAGAAAATGCTTCTTGATTTAAGAATTTTTCAATATTTAGACTAGAAACAAGACAAAAACTAAGTAAGAAAATCGTCTTTTTACAGTTCACACATACAAAATGAAGACAAGACTGATGAATGCATGACAAATAAAACATCAAAGATAAGAAGTATGGTATTGAATTGTTATTATTACCCAACTGTTCCAGGAACAATTTTTTTTTACAGTAATAAGCAACATTGTACAAGAGTCAAAAACTCACCATCCCAGCAAATCTCCTCTCTGGGGCACAGGCCTTCATCAAACAGACAACCTTCAGCACCGAGAAATGAGGAAAGAGAGCACAATGTATGAAGGAGGTTAGAGGTAACTGTTTTTCAGACATTTGACAAAATAGACCAGCACAGGCCATCTGTTCACATTTGTGAGCAGGTTGTTTTAAGATTTGTTGGAGCTCCCAGCAACACAAACATCCCAGAGATGCAACCCATTTTCAGTAAACTGATCATTTTAGTGCCGTAAATCAATATGTGTATTTGATTATCAGAATATCAATCAATTTAATGCGATAGCAACAACAAAAAAAAATGGCTCGGGAGCCATAACAGCAATTTGTAATGAATTACAAGAATGTTGCCAGACAAAACAAAGCAAGAGTAGCTCCAGCTGTCATCTGCATCTAACCACAAACGCTACTTGAAGGAACACTCCACTTTAAAAAATATTAAAAATAGGTTCATATATAGAGTTAAAATTTAGGTTTTAACATTTTTTAATCCATTCAGCCAAACCACGGGTCTCGCATAATTACTTTTAGCTTAGCTTAGCATAAATCATTGAATCAGATTAGACCATTAGCATCTCTCTCAAAAATGACTGGAATTTTGCTAATTGTCCTATTTAAAACTTGACTCTTCTGTAGTTACATATACTAAGACCAATGGAAAATGAAAAGCTGCTTTTTTATTTGAACTATACACTTATTCTGGTGTAATAATCAAGGAACTTTTACATAAGGCAAGTTGGAAGAAACCTAGCTGGGGCTATTTTCAGGTGCTGCGTAATATCATTGCGCCTGCTGCAGCCATGGTACGGCAGCAAAGTTCCTTGATTATTACGCCAGAATGAGAGTATAATTCCTAGACGTATTTGTTCCGGTCGATACACGATGTAACTACAGAGTCAAGCTGTTAATAGGAAAATTATCAAAAATCATTAGTCATTTTTGAGCGAGATGCTAATGGTCTAATCTGTTTTAATGATCTATGCTAAGCTAAGCTAAAAAAATGCACCCGTCAGGCCCAGAGACCGGCTGAATGGATTAAAAAATGATAAAACTCAAACGTTTAATTCTATATTTTGTTTCTTTATAAGGAATAGTTCAGTCAAAAATGAAAATTCTGCAATTGTGTACTCACATTTCACTTGTTCAAAACCTATTTGATTTTCTTCTGTTGAATGTAAAAGATATTTTGAAGATTAGCAGTTATAATATAAATCCATAGTCATTTGTTTCCTACTACGTATGGAAGTTGATGGGTGTCAGCAACCAGCATTCTTCAAAATATCTTTAAAACCACATGAGGGAGAATAAGTGACGAGGTCATTTTTATTTTTGGGTGAACTATCCCTTTGATGGGATTTACAACTGAGAATGACAAACAACTGAAAAAGCAACATCAGGCTCAATATGACAAGCCAGATTTTCATGTTTGAACGCATACCAGAATAATGTGCTGTGCACTCTGCCAACCTTCCTTTCATCCAGTCCCCTAGCGCACTCTCGACCACACACACACTCATACACACACACACTTGTGAGTTAGGCAGACACACTCGTCATACATAATTAAATCATGGAATGAAAGTTGGTTACATGAGTGGGAGTTCCTGCTTCAGTCTGCTGTGTGCATTGACTCTGCTAATAAAATAAATGTAAAGTCTTCCTGAGGAAAAAAGTGTAAGCAGGCCCAGTTCTGCTAGAAGTGCAATTGAATTCACACTTAAATAATAGCAACAACCACAATGGTTAAAAAACTGGAGTCTAATAACAGCATATTGGTGAATTGGCAAAAGCTCCAATACATATGTGTTGTTTGTGCTTTAGAGAGCGACAAATGTTTGTTTACAGTGTTTCGTAGCACTGAGCAGTGCATCCAATCATAGACATTGTCAATTTATTCAACACAATGGCCAAACAAAAGTCTTTAAGTTGGTCAGGATTCACTTTGCAATCCTCTGTGTTAATGCATACTTTCAATGTAGCAAAGACTAGACATGATGCAAATAAGGGTGTGATTATAAGACAGCTTAAATGGATCATTCACACACAAAAAAAAAACATTTAGTCATTAATTATTTATTTATCCTCCACTTGTTCCAAACCTGTTTCAGAATCTTTCTTCTTCTGAACACAAAGATAAACTGATAAATGTAGTCTTTTTTGTTAAGCTTTAAATAGAAAAATGATCAAAAATCGTTCTTTTGAGCGAGATGCTAATGGTCTAATCCGATTCAATTATCTATGCTAAGCTAAGCTAAAAGTGCTCCCGCCAAACCCAGAGATAGGCTGAATGGATTTTTAAAAATGGTAAAAACTCGACTGTTTAACTCCATTGTTTGTTCTTTTAAAGGGATAGTTGAAAAATGTAGCATTTTTTTGTTCTCACTAAGGATATCAATAGCTGATTTTTGGCAACATTTTTCAGAATATCTTATTTTGTGTTCAACAGAAAAAATGTATTCATAAAAGCTTAGAACCACTTAAATGTACAGTAAGTAAATGTGAGGAACTTTGTATTTTTGTGTGAACTATCGCTTTATCCAGTCAACTGAAGTAAGGCACAGCATTTTAGTTATTATAATGGTAGCATTTTTTGCACACTTTCTAATCTATACAATATTAATTGAATTTTTGAATAAAGGTTTGTTTTTATCATGCTGCCAAGAAGAGAAACGGCCACATACATCTCAGGAGTGACATCCTCACATAAATGCAGCTTTCAATATTAAAGGTGCAACGACTGGGCACAGAGAGCCATAGTAATGGATGTGACATAATTTGTCCAAATAAATATATTTATATGTAGATATAAACGCAGCACACAGGATTGTAGTATCAACATCATTTTAAAATGCCTTTTCGATCTTTTGTCAAATTTCAGAAAAATAAATGCTGGGTTGTTTCAACTGAAGATTGCGAGAAATATGATAATATGGATTTTTTTTTACCTAAAATTGGATTGATACAACATTTTAAATAATTATTAATATATTAATATACTCGTGTTTTTGAACCATACTATGATGAAGTACTTGGAGGAATATGTTATGGTAATTCTATAGTTGCTATAGTAACAACAAATATAGTAATAAAACAAGTTGCCCAATAGTGTAGTTTCATTCACAACTATAGTATCATGCTGCAGTACACCATAGTTGACTGTAGTAAAAACTAAAGTATACTAGAGTATTTATTACAGTTGATCACTTCACTATAGCCAATACTACAGTATGTTGTAACATTCATTAAATAAAGAGTTGTAAATACCATATACAGATAGTATAATACACTTTACTATAGTATGGTTCAAAAACAATATAGTTTATTTCTATATGGGCACTGTTTTTGTTATGTGGTGCAAGGATCTTTATTTACAGAGGTACCCTTAGTAGGGATGCACCAATGTATCGATATTTCTTGGCAGATAATAGATTCATTTAAAGCCATCTGATAGTTGATTAATTACAAGGAGCAAAGTGAGCTGCACGTCTTTTGAACAATCCAATAATTTTCTCAGAGAAAACTCTTAGTATACTTGCAAAAACTAACATAGTTTGCACTACATTTTAGACCTGAGGCTAAATATTAAATAATAAACCATTAGTTGGTTTGAGCTAGTGGTCAACATTTTTCTGGAGCAGCACAATTTATATTTTACATATAGCAACAGCACTGGCCCTATTTGTTAAGTTTATGAAATATGTTCATTTTAAGTCAAATAAAACACTGTTGTTTGAAATAGAACATTTTGAAGAGAAAAAATATCACTTTTGGAGATTGTCATATTGTAATTGTAAAAACTTGTGTCTCTCTTAAAATGTTGGAAAGCTGAATGTTAAATGGATCCAATCCATGTTCAGTGAAACTAATTTAATGGAGAGAAAAATAGCTGTTTACTGTACAGTTCCATATGCAATTGATGAATATCAGTCTTAGAATCAGCCGAATGTTTTTTGTTAAAATCAGTATCGGCCTAAAAATAAAAAATCCTATTGTGTTTCCCAGTGATGGGTTGCAGCTGGAAGGGCATCCGCTGCGTAAAACATATGCTGGATAAGTTGGCGGTTCATTCCGCTGTGGCGACCCCAGATTAATAAAGGGACTAAGCCGAAAAGAAAATGAATGAATGAATGTTTCCCAGTGATGGGTTGCAGCTGGAACGGCATCCGCTGCGTAAAACATATGCTGGATAAGTTGGCGGTTCATTCCGCTGTGGAGACCCCAGATTAATAAAGGGACTAAGCCGAAAAGAAAATGAATGAATGAATCCTATTGTGCATTATAAACGTCCACAGAACAGGATTTGCAAAGAAACTAGTATTAAAATGTCTGTTCCAGCTCTCTGATCAGCTGCACATCAAGAATAAGTTTGACAAATGTAAACCTTTTTAAAACAGTGCATGTTTGTAATAAAGAAAAGTCAGTAAACTTGCTTTGTAATTCATAAATCGCTGGAATCACCACAGCCGCATACTCAGTACAACAATATACAAGAAGCAACAGTATACGAGAGCAGAAACATTGCACAGGCTAGAAAAACAGCAGTTTTGCTCTGAGCCCAAAATGGACATATTCTGCATTGTATAATAAATAATCTGATTGGTATTTTGAGCTGAAACTTTACAGACACATTCTGGAGACATTATCTTACATCTTGAAAAATGAGTAAAATAGGAGCCCTTTCACTGGGTCTAAGAGGAAGTGAAGAGTTAGAGGAAATCCATAGTCCAAAAGTTATCCAGTAATTACATTTCTCCCATCTATCCATCCACCTTCCACAGACATGAAAATCAATGCTTCCGCTGTTCATCTTCCTACACAACAACATCTCTCTCTCTCTTTCTCTCTCAGACTTTTCCCTCAGAGTTCTGTGTTTCTGAGTGACGTGTGGCCTCACAGTGACGGCTTTTGAGAATGACGTTGTTAGGCTCGTCAGCGGTGAGTCAGCCTGCAGAAGAGGAGCGAATCCAGATGCAGCGCACAAGCCAACGTACAACCATTGAAAACCCCCCTCAGACACACACGCCCCATCAACTTCAAATCAATTTAAAGTAGTTGTTCCCAAATCGACCCATTGTGCGCAATTAAGAGACTGACTGCATCCGCTGTCCGTGGTGCTGAACGGTTACACCACCACAACAAACAGCACTCAGCGGTGGACTATGGCCGTGTATGAAAGTCGTAAAACGGACGTAAAAGGCAGAGGACTGCTGAACTGTTTAAATTGCCCACGCGTAAGTAATTAACGGCAGTAAATAATCGTACCGAGTCCGAACAAAAATAGTGTTAACACTTTAAAACAGAGCTATGGAAGAGCTCGGCGGAGTTATACATCTCTAATAGACTGGCAGGGTATAGACTGCGTTACTGCGGGCTCTACGAATCATGCTGTTGTTATCTGATGTATTGCAAGAATGCTCCTTATTTTTACAGAGAACATTACAGTACTCAAACATGATCAAATAATAATATCCACAAATAAAATGCATACACGTAAAGTCCTATTCGACTCGAGTTTGCAATTCACTTAATAAATACACTCATTGAAGTAAGTTTTTTATTAGTAAAATTATATTTTGTATATTGAAATACATATAAGATGAGTCAAAACATTAACAAAACGACTATTTAACCACCACCCTAAAATCAAACATCATTCTCAATCGCCGCCGTTCATCCCACCCGAGACGTGCGTTATCTCATCTACGTCAACAGCACGATTGTGACAAATTTATATGAAACGCATGCAACGCACTTGCATACAGCCTAACATTTTGCAAGCACGTTCATACTTGCGGAGGGGATCGAAACGGAATGGTAATTCGTTTTTGCTCATTCAAATTGGAGAAAAATATAAGCGTTTAAGTACAAAGAACTTAATTTTACACGCAATTAAATGCACGGGTGGCTGGAAAAGTGCATCTATTTTATTTCTTCCCGCAACTGAATCATGCATCATTCAGCCAGCTGAAGTTAACCTGTGGCTCGTGCTCTTGACGTACCGTATTTATCACCGGTGCCAAGCTGACAACACGCAGTCGCCAAACAGACCAGCATCCACAGACGCGCCGAACTCATCTTCCCTCGGCTTCTCTCTCCTCTTTTTCTCCGTTCACACCGACATATTTAGATGACACGGTGATCGATGTGATGCTGCGCGTGTGCCAAACTCCACAAACACGAGACTTGGGGAAGAGTGCGATAAAGAGGAGTGTGTGTGTGTGTGTGTGTGTGTGCGAAAAGCAGCAGCGCGCGCTACTGAGAGGAGGGGGTGAGAGCACCGGACACACTGAAAACCCGGAAAGTGGGCACGACATTCGGTACAGTAATGCAGTTATTCTGAGAAATATACAAATTACGTCATAATGGTCATCTGGAGTATGCTAGCTCAGTAAATAGCATTATTTAGAAGAGATTACAAGACAAACATAGGATAGATTTATTGGTTTTTATTTCAAGTGCCACAGTATGTGTGTAAACATCAGGTTTCACCAAGAGATGATGGATTAATGTAGACAAAATGGACAGACGGTAATGACTGATATGATGTTTATTTCCTTATTAATGACGTCTGTGAATCCCATCTGTGTGGTTGTGGCGAATCTCTCGCAGTTTAGTCCACGGTTACTGTGCTTCGTACAAAGGGGAAGTTCTCAAAGAAGCCCTGCGTGTGTTACAAAACAGGCTTTAATAACTCATGATGAGGTATACAGCAGATTAACTCCAACCTTAAATCATGCTGCTCCAAACCCGTTTGATTTTCTTCCACAATACAATAAAAGTTAAAGGGGTCATGGTTATTGACGAACAACATTTTCAAGAGGGTATTGATTGTACTAGCAGGCCTACTTCTTGGATTGCGTTTTGAAAACCTGGTGGTGCAGCAATATTTTGTAGTGGCTGATCAGATTGAGATTAAAATTCGAAGGCAGTTTTGAAGATATTTAGGATGATTTGCTGCTATTACAAATTAAAGCTACAGGGTTACAGGGTTCCCACTCTTTCATAAACAGCCAATGACTTTTTAAAGCACCATTAAAATTCAAATCAAGCATCATTGTAGTTCACACCCACAGCATATGTAGCGCCATTAAAGTCCTTAGTGTACTTAACATTTAACTTACACTTAATATTTGCATTCAAAATGTCAGTGATGATTTCTGAATGCGTCTTTTTTTTTTTAACCAGGTCATCTTCATAGAACTTTAAGAAAAGCAGTGAAATTCAAAACTGGTAATATTAAAAGGCAGTTTCTGAAATATTTCTAAAATGTGCATTATTGGTCATGGTTTTTGTACAAGATTTTAATTTAAGAATATCTATTTTTTTCATTCTGTTATTGACAGTAGCACAGTACAGTTGTTGAAATAACAACAACAACACAATTTTGTTTATTTAATTCAAGCACTTTCAAGGACCTGTGTTTGTTTTTAAGTACTTTCCAGACCTTGAACCCATATAACTGAAATTAAAGCAGTTTCAAGTAGTGTGGGAAGCCTGTTATTAGATTTATATAAAGTGAATGTAAAAGATGCTTCCTCTAAAATGTTTTACAAACAAACGCACGCACGCGCACACACACACACACACAAAGCTACATGGGATTGTTTACTGCATCAAGTTGAAGTCTCCCTTTCAATTCGCAAAATGATAATAAAAAAACAGATTAAAACATGCATTTTGTTTTTATTTAGTACTGCCATTTTAACCATTTTTTCACATAATATAAAATAATTTAATTTATATGGGGAAAAAAAACTTTTTTTAATACACATTTTAACTCTTACACTGACTTTAATTCTGTTTTCTCACCTGAATAATCAAAAGCTGCAAACGGTCACTGATTTTAAAATGTAACATACTACATCATGAGCAAGGGGTGTACTTTTAAACAGGATGATTGAAATTCTGTCATTTACACTCCCTCCATTTTTTCTAAACTGGTTTGAGTTTTTTTTCCTTCTGTTGACAAAACAAGATATGGAAGAATGTTGGAAAGCAGCAGGCATTGCATACAATTGTTTGATCCTACTATGAATGTCATTGGCTGCTGGTTTCCAACATTCTTCAAAATATCTTCTTTTGTGTTCCATTATGCTTGCCTTGTTTACTGTTAGTTACTAGGTTACCAATACTACAGTCAGCTGCTCTAACAACTTGATGGAAACACGTGAACTTTGAAAAAGATTCACTTCATATAGACCCTTTTCACATTTCCTGGTTTGTCAGTAGCGGAAGGCGTCATAGCTGGGTAAACTCAGAGCACAGTGAATGGGAGAATACAACGAATAATTTTTTTACAATCCTATTTGCTGAAATAATAAAAGAAAAACTCCATGATGGTGTTATCAAGACTTTCATAAAAAGGAAAAAAATTGTGTGAGACTGATGACAGCAGCCAGAGGAGAGAATAACGTCAAATTTACTCTCAGCCCCACAGATGCTGCATGAGAAACATCTTGCATAAGCGGTAATTCATTTTTTGTAATTTGACACAAAGATTATATAAACACATACATAAATGCATATAAATGTTCATACCTTTTTTTTTTTTTTTTTTTTTTTAATCAAAATATTAAAAACATTTAAGGATTTAAGATTATGATGACCGTTAAACGCGTCATAACAGGCTTGTGAAAAGGGTCCATTAGGAAGGAAACCCAGCTGTTATTTGTTAATTTAATTTACCGTGAATTCATTTTTAAACAGGAGATAGATTAACACAGGCTAAAAGAACTTGAGACTGCTGACTATATAGGATCCAACAGTATAATGTTTTTGTGTGACGTCATCATTATTGCTTTGGCTGCAATACATTATTTGATATGTACACGCTTCAGAGAACACCACAGCAACATCCATCTATTAATTTTATGATGCAAAACTGTTAGCAAATCTTATGATCGGTCTTGTGACATGTCCAAAAGGTGTTTTAAACAGCATGAAACTTGAATGAAAACAGCTTGCTAAATTATTATTTATTTAATTTATTTTTTCTAAATGTAAAAATCTTATAAACATTGCAAGTGGACCTCTGTGAAAAAAATGCAGCTCATACCATAGCTCCTAAATGATTTTTCCATTATTTTCCATGTAATTACAATGAATAAAGAATGAGGCTTCAAAAGGCGCACTTGAAAGAAGAGTAGATGAGTAACAGAAGCACAAAACCTCTCTGAATAATTTGTACACTTAAAAAAAAATAAATAAATAACTGTAATGATACTGAATCATGCTCCTTTTTCAATCCTAAAAAATGTTCAGTAGAAAAAGTCGTACAGGTTTGGAAACAACATAAAAACTAATTTTTGAGTACTTTAGAGCTTATTATCAGCATTTCACGTGCTTATTTGACATTATGAAATTATTCAATTAAAAAAAACGTAATATTTAGTTCAGTTTTCTTAGATTTTTCAAAGCCATGTTTCCAAAATGAGATTTTACCTTGAAGAGGGTTGTGGTTTGAAGGACTCCAGAAGTGCAGCACATCTCACGAATGGAGTGCATGGCAAGTTGTGGTGCTCCGAGATCCAGGACTGCCATCCCCAAACGAGCTGCCAAAATTGGCCCAATTGTCGTCCCACATGCACTGTCATTCCTAACCATCACATCCTGTAAAAAAAAAAAAAAAAAAAAAAAACAGCTTATACATGAATCGGAAACAGGCTTTCCTCTCTCATGTCATGTCTATGAATGTCATGTCATGTCTATGAATTCCACACAGGGACTGGTAGATCTCAATTTTATTTTTCATTTGATTTTAGAATTCCTTTGGATCTCGGCATGATGTCTAGTGAGGATCTTTTGGTCTACTTTACTTTGTTTGACAGGTCGGATTTAAGCGTTTCATGATTGCACACAGGTGAGACCGTAATCGGGCCAGGGTGTGGCTAAAGAAATTGAACTCAGGTGTGAGAAACCAGAGTTAAGTTACGTATTAACAGCGGGGGCAAACAAACACTTTCACACAGGAATATTTACTTTTGCGTTTTGTTTTCCCTTAATAATAAAACAAATCTTAATTTCAAAACTACATGATGTGTTTGTTTGTGTTATCTTTGACTAATATTGAAATTTGTTCGATGATCTGAAACATTTGTGACAAACATGCAAATTATTATTATTTTTTTAAACCAATAAGGGGGCAAATACACACACCACTATATATACACACCCACACACATTATACTTCCCATTTATATTTATATATAAATGTTGACTATTTTATATTTATTATATAACTTTGTTTTTCCTCCGCTGTTCTGTTTTGTTTAGAAATCCCACATGGCCTTGTTAACATCCTGTTGCTAGGAGCCGTTCGTGCCTTTGATGTTATGTAGAGGCAGATCACATTCTTGATATACACAAACAACTTTTAATTAAACTCTTAAATTCCAGCAAACAAAAACATACCACACAATCAACTTCCGTTGCTTGCATTCCTTGTTTCCTCAGAGCAGCAATGCTAATTTTAGCAGAGATAATGACTGATTTTTTTAATGGCACAAGAGCGTTGACAGATGGTAAAAGAGGATGCAGTGAAACAGAAAGGAGGGCGAATGTTCTGCTCACCTGTAAAGGTACACCCACTTTTCCAGCAATCTCTCGCAGTACGGCAGCAGTTACAGCAGTGGTTGCATAGCGCTGATTACTGTTAAACTTTATGACTGGACCCTGATCCGGGAGACACAGTAAGAAAGAAAGCAATGTAGCTGTTTGGGTTTTGCAGTTGTTGTAGTGAATGTGTTGAAAAGGCATTGGTGTGTGTGTGTGTGTGTGTGTGTGTGTGTGTTTGTTACCTTATGAAAAGCAGGTCTGTGGTTTTCCTCATGTTTCTCCCTGTGAGAGGAACAACCACATCATGAGTTACAAATAACTGAAAAATTATTTTTCTCTAATCCGCTGAGTGGAGATGTATTTTAACTGGTTAAAGACTTTGTAATTGGTTAACTTAAAGGGATAGTTCATGTGTGAGTTTGTGCTCACATATACACTACATCTCAAATCATGGGATACGTTTTTTTTTATTTTGTTTGGTAGATATATTTTCTCCTCACCAATGCTGCATTTATTAGATTAAACACAAATTAAAAAGAGTAATATTGTAAAAATCATGTAAAACAATATAAAAGCTGAATTCACTCCAGTCTCAGATGATCCCTCAGAAATCATTATAATATACCGATTTGCTGTTTGTATTATAACCAGTTATTATAGGAACGCATCTATAAATAATAATAATTATAATAATAATAATAATAATTATTATTATTATTATTATTATTATATTAATTAAAAAAAAAAAAAAAAAAAAAAAAAAAAAACTTTCCTACTTTGTAGTTTTGTGGAAACATTTTGCTGTTTGACACTGAATGCGAGAGCAAAGACTGAAGTGATGGATGAAAGGAGTGATGGATGGAAGGATGGATTAAAGCTAATAATGTAGTAAAAAGCATTTCGTTTCTGTCACAGGCCAATCGATTCACTTCATAAGACCTCAGTGTATTGTTAGGATCCACGGGTATTACATTTTCTATTGTCTGTGTAGGATTTTTAGCTCAAGTGCGGGTTTCTGTTGACTTGCCTTTTATGAATCATCAAATACAGGGTTCCCACTCGAAGCCAAATATAAAGTTCCCTGACTTTCACTGACTAAAAATCTGAATTTCCATAACCTAATATGAATAGAAAAACAGACAGCTGTTGTGCGTTGCATAATATTAAAATAGTTTAAGCTTAAATATACATTTTCAGGACTTTAATAGCTACTTTGATAACGGATAAGTTCCTTACTGTTTATTATTGCTTCTAAAATTGATATCATCCTGTCATGTTTGCCTTAATTAACAGGTACAGTATTTGACTTAAGTCAAAAAAATGAAAAAATTGCCTAACCATACAATTTTGCTTTGTTTGATTATCAATCAAACAGACTAAAATATTAAAGTTAAACTTTGTATAACTTTAACATATTTTAACACATAATTAACATATTTTTTCATATACTTAATTGTTTAAGCAACATACAAATATTTGTTGTCTTGACTTTTTGTCATTACATTTTTTACAGGGTAATCACAGACTTGAAATCAAAAATATGGCTTGACAAAAAATATGGTATAGACAAAAAAACAACAACAACAAAAAAACAAACAAAACTTGATTAATGAAAACTACAATTTAAAGCGACAAACCAACATCCCTGATATTCCATGACCTGGACAAAAACAAATCCTTAATATATCTGGAATACACCTTTAAAAATGATATGATATTCCAGAAATGTCATGTTCTGTGGGAAAAACCTGAAAAAATAAATAAATAAATAAAATTTACTGGTGCGTAAATTTACAGTAGATTTTTCATTTTTGTGTGAACTGTCCCTTTAAGTGTTACTACAGAAACAAATCAAGTTGCCACAGTGACAGACTGACTGGTAGTTGGGATGTGCGGCGTGTGCCATGTCCGCGCTGATCATGTAGGACAGCGGCACTGCCTCCTGAAAGGCTGTCAGATTGTCACGGCTTGACGCTAGACGTTGCAGAATCAACTCTGTCAGGTTAGAGTGAGCTCCCTGAGCGCTTTCAGATCCCACCTATAGATATAAATAGATACCAAATTATTTCGGAGACTAGTGATTGACGGATTTAGACAACAGCATTTGCATCTCTTCACCTCTTCGTTATCGTACAGCGTAACCATACGGACGTTAGGATCTTTAGCTAGAGAATCAGGTGTGCTGGAGTCCACGAGAGCCTGGAAGAGCCAACATAATTAAGCATTAATTATTCATCATTACTCCTCAGATCATCCCTGAGTGGCTGAGTGAATATTTAATATGTTGTTGTTCTCGGCGTTCAGACGCACCGTGAGGGCACAGAAACAACTGTGCAGGTTGTCCAGACGAGGAGAGAAGATGAATTCCTCATAAGCACCTCCTAGAGCCTTCAGAGCATAAATAAAAATAAAAACTCATAATGATCAGTTAAAAGCACCATTGCTGTAGTGCTGACTATTTTATGTGTAAATCGTATGGAAATTTGGGCAATCAGAGCTCTTAGTCTCGTTCCTTTGAGATTGTCTAAAGTAATGTTTTATTCTGCTGGTTTTCACATTTAAAGGCTTCTCTTTGGTCTGGCAAAATGAACAGCAATCTTCTGCTGAGTACAAATGTACCCTTTGCATACTAATCCTCTTTGTGTCAGCACAATTTTATAGAAAACCTCAAAAAAAGGAAAAAGACTAGAAGGCAAAACTGAGTTCCTTTGGGTATTTGTCTAACATGAAGACAAAGAGACTTACGCCAGGCTGTGTGTCCGTCAGACAGAGCTCAAAGTCCAGTAAATCATTCGGCTCCACTTCCAGCAGTTCACATAAGATCTGGACGAGTGCAGGTTGATGCTTCTCTGCCTGAACACACAGTGAAAAAAATTATTTTTCTTTAAGGAGGGCTAACCTATTATAACAAATGGATATTTGGGTTAAGGCATGCTCAACATAGAATACAGTGCTCAACATATAAGAGTACACCCCTCATAAATCTTTCATTTAAATAAATATTTTCTATAGGAAGCTTTACAATATTATATTTGTGCAAAAACATTCGATTAGTCAATACTGAAGTCAAATCTGGAGCTTATCTAACAAAATAACTTATAAAGGTTCAAAATTAGTACACACAAATTATATTAGGTAAAAATATATATAAAAAAAAAAAAAGATAAAAATTCAAGAGAACCAAAAAAAAAAAATCAACTATTGTATGTTTTTCCCAATATTCCGCATGATTTTAAATGTATTTTCTTTCTATTTCTAAAGATGTTCTATAACTAAAATATTATTTAAATAAATATATACGTTTAATAAATCTGTTTTGTTCAAATGCACCAAAATATATTACTTTTGTGTATTCGCTGAGAAATGGATAAAAATATTCATTTTCAAAATTGGGTGTGCTCATTTATGTTGAGCACTGTAACTCTTTGCTTTTATTTCAGTATGTTGGTGCACTTCCAATTGAAATGTAATACTGAGTAGGTGCAGGGTTTCTTTTTGTGCATCACTTTTTGTGCGGGTAAGAATATCGTGCCTGAAGCCATCAAACTCCAAAGCAGAAGCAAATGGTCAGATTTTGATTGAAGGTTACCTAAACAAACTTTTTTTTTTCTTCATTGAATTAAACTTGAACTTTTTAACAATCCAAATAAATGACAACAATAATGTGCTAGCTAAATAAACATAGTAAATTATGACTTTAAAAACTCATGTCATACATATAGGTTAATTTGACACCCATGTTAATATGCAACCTGAAGTACTGCATGAGAAATGAGTGAGGAAAATGAAAAATGTTGATGCTCGCTTGAGGTGGTTTGGGACAAAAGGGTCAAACATGCATACAAAAGGGTCACTCTTTCATTCAGTCATACATACCACCATTGAGTGTTGTTTTCATAAAAATACATGTTTTGTTTTTTGTTTTTTTTAAAGAACATGATTTTTGTGATCTTACCACACAGGT
Organism: Danio choprae; assembly: GCA_903798125.1. Classification (NCBI taxonomy): domain Eukaryota; kingdom Metazoa; phylum Chordata; class Actinopteri; order Cypriniformes; family Danionidae; genus Danio; species Danio choprae. The sequence goes on along the minus strand of CAIGQW010055671.1, from coordinate 7,102,621 downwards.
TGCATTGCTGGCATCTCCAGTGGAGGCAGATCCTGTTTCTAACTCCTCCTGTACAGCAGTGGCCAATAAAGGTGCACTGCAACAAATACACAAATATAGCATTTCAGCAGGTTTTTACACTTAACGATTAGCTGATATGACAAATTAAAAAAAATAAATAATAATAAAAAAAAATAATGATAATAATAAAAATAAATAAATAAAAAAAATTTTAAAAATCACAATCTATGAGTGGAACCGACTACCTTTAGAAAGGCTAACATGGTATTTTTTTGCGCATCTCGTCTCTGAATGATACTCATGAAATATGCTCAGCTGTGGATCATGATTAAAATGTGATTATTCCCTCCAATTTTAAATGGAAAGAGCATAGGCAAAGACTTGATAGGAAGAGATTTCATTTATTTGTGTAACCTACTTATTTGATTTGAGCTTTGTTTTAAATGTTCAATTCAGTTTGTTGTTTCAATATCATAAAGTGAGCACTTTTCTAGTACTGTATAATGTCTTCAATATATAATTTATAACTTTCTCATCTTTCATGAATTTGAAATCATGTTTGGCAATGTTTTATTAATTGTTTCTGGCATGTTTGTTGTAAGGTGACCTTGGGTGTCCAAAAAGGTGCCATTTTTAAACAAAATTAATTATTATTATTATTGTTAAAAGTGAAAACATTTTTTTACTTATTGTGACACTAGCAACTTATGGCAAGATCAATATAGATAAACATATTACATAACAACATAATATATAAAAATATTTCATAATTCAATATAAAAAAAAAATCTAATATTTTTAATGTAAAATGTTTCTATGATAAATTACTTAAAATTCTTCCCAATTATACATTTTTAACATCCATCACCCAAGTGCACTCAATATACAGTAGTTAACATTTAAAGTGGAACATCTCTTTTCATACAAAGTTGTCCTAAACCTATTTAACAACAACAACAACAACAACAACAACAACAACAACAACAACAACCATTCTTTTACTAGGACCGCTTTGGAAACTGCAGAAATGTTTTCTAATAGTAATTAAAAAATTCGTAAAAAAAAAAATAATAAAAAGTCCTGAATCAAATCGTGAGTTTAGTGAATCATTACATTATCCCTAATCCCCCCCTTTCCTTCCTACATCTTAATAAGTGCTTACAGGTGGTTTTCCTTGTTCGGTCCAAAGGAGTCGTTGATGTCTCGCTGCAGATGAATGGCTAGGTGGGGGATCCTGAGAATGGGACGGGGGATGTGGACCAGACGCTGCACCAGTTTGCCTTCGCTCTTTACAGAAGACATACAAAAAGAAAACACTAGTAAAACAGAATTATTCATAAATAACTAAACATCAGCAACAATGGATGATCCTGAATGAATGAATGAACCAGAAAAGTGGGAAGGTTTTATAATTTTATGTCACAATGCCACCGATAGGGCAGCAACAATTAACCGATTTCACTATTAACCACACTTTAATTTGTCGCGGTTAAATAAATCGCAAAGGCTTCTCTACATCGCGTTTCTGCACCGAACCAAACTGCTGCAACTAAACAAAGTTATGCCAACTGTGCGCTAGTTTAAAGTTTTAAGCTTGTAGACCGAGGCTAATACCAACACACTGGATATTTCTAATGGAGGCACGCGGCTTGCGTGTGCATATTGGGAGCGATGCGTACATGGTGCATGAGCAGCGCGATGCGGTCACAGTTTCCAAGTGCACCTAGTTGAAAGAATGCCGCGAGCACACAGCGAGTCATGTGACAAAAGCTAGACCAATCAGCCTCATACTTTGTTTGGAATATACACACTTCTACTCCAAAAAGGAAAAAAAAAAAAAATACAAAATGAAAAATACCAAACAATTTTATAATATAGTTGATCAAAGGTGCCTTTCAGGCAGAGGTTCAGCAACCTTTGACTGCATTTGTTCTCTTTAAAAGGGAAATACTCAGCTAATATCTAGCTTTACATTAGACAATGTTTTTATTCTTATTTATTTATTCATTGTTCTGTCATTTATTTCAGTGTAAAATTATTAATTGTTTAAATGCCAAAAACCTTTTTCAAATCCAAAGAGAAATGGACAATTGTTTGCTTTTTCTCATTTTTTTTGTGTGCTGTATTAATTGGTTACTGAGCAGCAATAAATAAAACTTTAAGATACAAGGAGTTTTCGTGTGATTTTCTAAACTGTGTGTGTTTTGAAATAATGAATGCATAATAATCGTGACCATGAAACCGTGATTATTCCTCAGACTATAAACGCACAACCAAAATCTATAACCGTTGAATCCCTAGTCACTGACTAACACATACACGTCACATAAGATTACCTTAACCATGACACGTCCTGCAATGGTCAGATCACGATCGAACCAAGTGTTCCAGATTCCACCTCCATAACACTCCACTCCTACCTGCAAGAAGCCTAACTTTGTCTTCTTAGAGCGTGGCTTCACCTGAACACACACACACACACACACACACACACACACACACACACACACACGGAAATTAAAAACTATAATGGCATGCATCCTCTATTTATCTGACTGCCATAATGCAATTACTATCCAAAGCAACAAAACACTCGGAGAACTGATGATATTTTATCTACATCAAGCCATTTCATAAGGCATCAGGTTTCTCTTACCCGCAGACATGGACTGTCCGTATGAGCTCCGATCATGGAAAAACCATTTCCAGGCTTGTAGAGACCACCAACAGCAAAGGCAATAATGGTGGAGTAATTTCTGGTTACAAAATACTGGAAAGAGAAATATTATAATGAACACAGAAAAAGGGTATATAAGATAAGCGGAGGATTCCCACTCTTTGATAAACAACAGATTCAAGGTCTTTTTAAAGCGTCATTACTTTTAAATCAAGCGCCTTTGTAATTCACACCAGCATATGTAGAGTCATTAAAGTCTACATTACGCATTTCACTTACACTTTATATTTACATTAAAACATCAGAGCAATGATGTGTCATTTTCAAAAATGTACCTGTTCATTCATTTTTTTTGCAAAATGTTCATCAGTTGTCATAGTTCTTGTACAAGACATACATTTTATATTTTTTACATTAAGAATTTCTCATTTTTTTCATTCTGTTATTGACAGCAGCACAATTGTTACAATGTCATCATAAACAGATTTCATTTCAAATATAATTCAAGCACTTTCGAGGACCGGTGTTTGTTTAAGTACTTTCCAGGGGTCCGTTCTTTGTACGTGATTACTCAATTAGCTGGATTTGGTGCATTTTAACAGACAATTTGTGTATGATAACAGACATAGCCAATATTTAATTACATTTTTTTTAAAGGAAAGGAATAATTTATGCAGTCAACAGGCCTATGTCTGTGATTTGATGCTTCTCAAAAGTTGCAGACACCTTTACCAATATCAAAATGCTTTTTTGATGCAAAATTAATTTAAACAGCCATTTATTAAGAAACTTGAACAGGCCTACTATAATAAAGAAAATCCGCTCTAAAAGTAAAACTAAATAAATTGATAAATACTTTTGACACATGAAAGTGTAAAGCATGCAGCCCACAACAAATGTGTAAAGGTTATTGCGCGTCATATTTAACAAATTGTTTACTACGAATTTTATATAGTTTTGCTCCTAGGATAATTAAATGATGTCATATTAATCAGATGATGTCATTAGCCTGCTGTGCCGTCAGCTAATTGTTGCATTGTTGATCATGATTTCGAGGATCGATAGATCAGTCCTTCACAACACACCCAGCGATCTCAGATCAGTTCATCCAGACATTTTAATCTGATTCGTGAAGTTGTTTGAAGAACCAAATTAGCCAGACAGAGACCAGTTATCAAGATTAAAAGATCCAGGATCTGCCAAATCATCTTAAGTCATTTAAGCGAGGTATGAAGAATGGACCCCAGGCCATGAATCAGTATGTCTGAAATTCAAGTACTTTCCAAATACTTTCAAGAAGCATGGAAACCCTGTAAGCAGCACTAAATCGTTTCTCATTTTGTGTATAAATAACAGAATATGATACATATGGCTGACTATAATTTGCGAGATAATCAGGATATTTATACACAATTGACTCTATAGTTTATTTATTAAAAATCTTGTTATTTATTAGTGTGTTGTATTTTGGTATGGTGTGGTATAGTCAAGTTCTAAGAATTCAAATATTACACACAGGACACAGATTTAACATTTAAATAATATTTCTCAATAATACAATTTTATTGTATTTTTAATCCAATAAATGCAGTATGGGTGAGCAAAAGAGGCTTCTTTAAAACAAAAGCATTTATAAATCTTAATGCTTCCAAACACACACCTTACTGGCAGGTTTAATGTCCCAATGTTCAGCCTCTTTGAGCTCCGTGAAACCAGCCTTCAGCAGGCGATATCTGCACTCCTCCACCACTGCAAGACAGAGAAGGAAACAGAAAAACAACAAACAGTTAAAAAGGAAACATACTGTGTGTAAACTATGCTCAAATACACCCGGAATGAAAAAAATCACCAAGTCTGTTGATGTAGGGAAAAAGTGAAGGTGCACTCTTTCAATGTCCAGATCAGGATCTATTACCCATATCTGGAGCTTTATCAGCTGGAGAGGAACAATGTTCAAGACTTGTATCTAGTCAGACTGTAAAGTTGGCTAATTATGTTATCAAGTGTTTCTCAAGCTCTAAAAAGAATACATGCACAATTCATGCATTTATTTATTCATATAACCTAAATTGTAAATCAATGAAGCTCAATATACTGCAATTCAACCCCCATCACATAAAAAAAAAAATCACTATGGTAGTTTATTGTGAATTCTATGGTGTTTTGAAACCAAACTGTATAATATGCTGTATATATTTCAGCATTTACAACTTTTTGTTATTGAATACTGCAGTATTAATGTAGTATTAACTATAGTGAACTGATAAACCGTAATAAATATTGAAGTATAATTTAGTTTTACTTTCCCATTACTGGGTTGCAGTTGGAAGAGCATCCGCTGTGTAAAACATATGCTGCATAAGTTGGCGGTTCGTTCCGCTGTGGCCACCCCTGATGAAAAAAGGGACTAAGCCGATGGAAAATTAAAGAATTTAGTTTTACTACAGTAAACAGTGGTGTAGTAAATTATAGTTGAAGAAAAATTTGTACAGTATTAGGTCATTTGTTTATATTACTAGTTGCTGAATTACCACAGCAGATTAATTCAAATGCTTTACTACAGTATGGTTCAAAAACACTATAGTATTTACTATAAATGTCAATAATAAAAACCCATTTACTACACACGTCATTCTTACCATGGTATGGTGAAACTCCTTTATTGACGAAATTAAGAAACTCTTTGGCAGCGGCCTGTACAGCTTCTTTGGAGCTTTTCATTATGAAAGACTGTGAGAATCATAAAAGAAATATTTTAAAAATCATAAAAACAGAGTGACAGCAGTAAGTCAGTCAGTCATATGCTAATGTAACGGTGTAACGACAGTGTGGAACCAGGTCTACTCTTGTTTTGTAAATGTTCATTTCGAAGCAAGTTAATACACACACTTAAAAATTACAAGTGCCACACAAGTGAGGAAAAAAAAAATGTACAAGTGACACACAAACGCAAAAAAACACCAAAAAAAGCTTAACGTTACCAAATCACAACCCTTGCAGAAAACAGGAAATTCGACACGAGAAACACTATATAAATCTCTGCACAAATAGCGCTCTTACAAAGCTACCCGTTAACCTTTCTTACCTGCATAAATGATAAAAAGTGGACTTTCACATTCAGTTCAGGGGATGAAGGCAGGAAGCTCTGTGGATTTGCTGTTGTCTGGTAGCAGAAGGAAGATTGCGCTCTCTCGTGGTCGGAGGTGAAGTAGCTTTTATAATGACTGGTAGCCCACATCAGCACTCTTTACGTTTTGCTTGAACGAAGCTCAGAGGAGGTTTATATCATCTAATGTATTCCGAACGATTATTTCATTAGCATATTACTTATACAGAGTGTGGAGTGTAAATGCATCCGCCCATAAGGCGAAACGCTTTCTAAATGTTCAATCTGTACTTCAAACAAGTATTAACAACTAACCATACATATGTATATTTGACCATGTGTTGTGTCTAATTGTTTACTTTTGTGACAAGCGGGCAAAACTAGTTTTAAAGTTTATTTTAATAGTATATTATTGTTGTAATTTAGAGTTCTGAGACAAGTTGAATGTGCAAAGTAGTTTATTTGCCTAATATATAACAATAGGCTATTTTTTTCATTTTAAACAAGTTTGTGTGTGTGTGTGTGTGTGTGTGTGTGTGTGTGTGTGTGTGTGTTTAATGATAGATTATCTAAAAATAATTCTTGTAGTAATGCACACAAGCATTTTCCCTAACATTTCATATTTCTTTAATCAGAATTGAAAATGTAAAGTACAATTGTAATGTACAGTTTAAATACACATTTGTAAATAAATACTTTAGTAGGAAAATAGTATGGCAAGCAATTACGATAAGCAAGTTAGAATATATTGTACAGTCGTGGCCAAAAGTTTTGAGAATGACACAAATATTAGTTTTCACAAAGTTTGCTGCTAAACTGCTTTTAGATCTTTCTTTCAGTTGTTTCTGTGATGTACTGAAATATAATTACAAGCACGTCATACGTTTCAAAGGCTTTTATCCACAATTACATGACATTTATGCAAAGAGTCAGTATTTGCAGTGTTGGCCCTTCTTTTTCAGGACCTCTGCAATTCGACTGGGCATGCTCTCAATCAACTTCTGGGCCAAATCCTGACTGATAGCAACCCATTCTTTCATAATCACTTCTTGGAGTTTGTCAGAATTAGTGGGTTTTTGTTTGTCCACCCGCCTCTTGAGGATTGACCACAAGTTCTCAATGGGATTAAGTTCTGGGGAGTTTCCAGGCGATGGACCCAAAATGTCAACGGTGCTCCATCATGCTGAAATATGCATTGTTCTTCACCAAACTGTTGTTGGATTTTTGGAAGAAGTTGCTGTTGGAGGGTGTTTTGGTACCATTCTTTATTCATGGCTGTGTTTTTGGGCAAAATTGTGAGTGAGCCCACTCCCTTGGATGAGAAGCAACCCCACACATAAATGGTCTCAGGATGCTTTACTGTTGGCATGACACAGGACTGATGGTAGCGCTCACCTTTTCTTCTCCGGACAAGCCTTTTTCCAGATGCCCCAAACAATCGGAAAAGGGCTTCATCTGAGAATATGACTTTGCCCCAGTCCTCAGCAGTCCATTCACCATACTTTTTGCAGAAGATCAATCTGTCCCTGATGGGGTTTTTTTGAAGAGAAGTGGCTTCTTTGCTGCCCTTCTTGACACCAGGCCATCTTCCAAAAGTCTTGGCCTCACTGTGCGTGCAGATGCGCTCACAGCTGCCTGCTGCCATTCCTGAGCAAGCTCTGCACTGGTGGCACTCCGATCCCGCAGCTGATTCCTCTTTAGGAGACGATCCTGGTGCTTGCTGGACTTTCTTGGACGCCCTGAAGCCTTCTTAACAAGACTTGAACCTCTTTCCTTGAAGTTCTTAATGATCCTATAAATTGTTGATTTAGGTGCAATATTAGTAGCAACAATATCCTTGCCTGTAAATCCATTTTTATGCAACGCAATGATGGCTGCACGCGTTTCTTTGCAGGTCACCATGGTTAACAATGGAAGAACAATGATTTCAAGCATCACTCTCCTTTTAACATGTCAAGTCTGCCATTCTAACCCAGTCAGCCTGACAGAATGATCTCCAGCCTTGTGCTCATCAACATTCTCACCTGAGTTAACAAGACAATTACTGAAGTGATCTCAGCAGGTCCTTTAATGACAGCAATGAAATGCAGTGGAAAGTTTTTCAGGATTAAGTTAATTTTCATGGCAAAGAAGGACTATGCAATTCATCTGATCACTCTTCATAACATTCTGGAGTATATGCAAATTGCTATTATTAAAACTTAAGCAGCAACTTTTCCAATTTCCAATGTTTATGTAATTCTCAAAACTTTTGGCCATGACTGTAGTGCATAAACAAAGAATGCACGCATTAAAGCTAACCTAGCAAAAAATCAGTGCATAAACTGGCCCTACAATACTGCATTTAAACCTAATAATTATTTAATTCAATTTAAATTATCCACTTTTTGAGGAAAAGAACCAACCCTTTCACCAGGCTGGCTACAGGCATGTATGCAAGTTCTGTTTAGCAGAGACGTTTTATAAATTACATTTATTTTTTTATGTATGACGCATTAGTGTTGCATGCATTGGATGTTTCTCCAAATTTGACCAATCAAATTGGCCTCTCTGTTTTTACAACTTCATAGTAAGGTGCTATTGTGATATTGGCTAAAGCAGGCCCAAAGGTGAACCTATATAGCTCCTCAAAGAAAGCAGTTGAAAAAAATGACTAATAGCGAAATTCGTGACAAGTGAAGAAAACGACAACAGGGAACAAGAATCAGTATAACAAATGCAGGGTTCCACACAATTCATTTATGTTGTCCCAACACAAATCAATTGAATTAACTTAACAAATTTAAGTGGATTGAACATAAAACAATTAAGTTGTCCTCCCAAAAAATATTAGTTTCAGCTCATTTTAAATAACAAGTTTGAACAAGCCGTAAAATAGTTTTTTTTGAGTGCATCTGAGGTTCTCAGTCATTCATAGTGTTTAAAAATCTAATTGTTTGCACCTTGATGGTTTTTATTTTTCTTCAGCCCAAATTAGATTTCATTAGATCAGAAAAATATCCATTACCTGTTTATTTTAGTATGATCCTTACATAAATGAATGATTTTTTTAAAAAGGTAATAAAAATAGCATCTCTTTAAGGAAATGTTACAATTGCAAGCAATATCATCATTGCAGTACACAACAACATCGCACATTTTCCCTGTATCGTGCATCCCTAATTCAGGGATATTTCTTTTATTTCTTAACTTAACTTATAGAGGCATTATATCATAATGAACCATCACAAAGTGTCCACCGCATTCAACATCGCAAGCTCACACATAACAATTACAATAGAACTGTAGACAAAAACAAAAAATGAGACTCCCCTGCTGTGAAATGCACACTTTTACTTAATGCTATTTTATAAAAACAGAGAAACAGAACTGCAGTACATTCTATCATGTATTATTGTAACAGGGTGCAAAACAATACAGTTTAAATTAAGTTTGGAATATGTCAAATGCATGTCATGGTTTACAATTTCATAACACTGGGGCACATATTAGTCAAAGCACAACACACAGTCACAATCTTGTCCAGAAATATCATGTCCTCTCCTTCGCACGGGACCACCATGCTCACAGGAAGAGTCTCGCTTAGCATTGGGTACTTCGTCCGCACACATCCAATCACCTTCTTTAAGTGGACCCTGAGGTGAGCTATCTTGCGAGTCTCCTCCATGTTTTTTAAGATCAGCTTTTGCATTTTCACTTCTGCACACACTAGACCAACATCGCCCCCGTTGCAGTGTCCTTGTTCGGACAACACCAGATCTCCAGGCATTAATTTATTAAGAAGGCCACTACTTTCGATCACATCCTTGTCACTGACACCTCCCCCCCACCCTTTAGAAATGAACGCAATGGCGCCACGTGGTGTAATCCCAATGAGATACTTCAGCGTGTGCACTGTTGATGCTCTCTGAGCATTAATGTCAAAACAGTCCACAATGATGGCCACACGATTTCCAAAAGCTTCGACAAACTGACCCGACATGCTGCCTTGCAAACATTGTCTCTTTGGCCAGTGCACCAAAGGGCTGAGGTGTGTAAACATTGCGCTTATGGTGTCCCTGAATGTATCGTACACTGTCTTTTTTTCGATGCAGAAGAGATGCGCAATGTGTTGGACTGGCAGATTTAGCCTCAGACGCACCAGAGTTATGAAGAACATCTGGAAAGGAGAGAGTTTTTGGCCCGTCTTTGGCAAGCAGGGAAGAAGCTGCTGCAGCAAACCCATCAGGACAGCGAAACATGGGAGCCCGGTGTAGTATGCGACCTTCTCCTCGTCATCTTTCAAAAAATCCTCGCCGATTCTCTTTTTGGAGAGCTGTTCCTTCAGGAGCCTGTTCTCCTTCAATAAGCGATTTATTTGGTCACGCCTGCAGCGACATAAACTACATTCCTTGTGTTCTTCAGTGTTGTCTTGTAGTGCAGATTCTACATCCATCTGTAACCCCTGTGAAGATTCATCCGATTGTGTGTCTTCATCAGTCTGTACAGTGAGTGAAGATTCATCCAGCGGTTTAGCTTTATAAAAGTGTACAGTCATTGTAGATTCATCCAGCGGTTCAGTCTTATTAATCTGTACAGTCAGTGAAGATTCATCCAGCGGTTTAGCTTCATCAAAGTGTACAGTCAGTATAGATTGATCCAGCGGTTCAGTCTTATTGATCTGTACAGTCAGTGAAGATTCATTCAGCGGTTCAGCTTCATCAATCTGTACATTCAGTATAGATTCATCCAGTGTTCCAGCCTCAGTAATCTCTGATTTCAGGACAGGCGGTTGAGCACTGTTGCATGCTTTGAGACCTCGTCCTCTCTTTGTCCTTCGGTTAACCCGCTCAATTGCCTCGAATTCTGTGTGTCCAAGATGTAACGAAGGCACCCAGTCAGGATGACACTCCATCATTTCATAAGCTGGTTTGCCTGATTTAAAAAAAAGACAAAGAAATCTTTAGTTCAGTTACATCAAAGGCCTTTGTTTAGACCAAGGAACAAAAAATAATGATACAAATGTAGCACTACAGATATAGTGTTTTTAAATGGATGGGCAAATGTGATACAGAGTCCCCTTCAAGGAAAGTCTGTTCTATCGGTGGCCATATTTGCAATGCCCACGGACAGTTCAACCAAGACCAAAGCCCTATGTAAATGAACGGGTGAATCCTGAAATCTCGAAACCTGCCCGCTGAACTCGCAATTAAATTACATATTTCAAATCAGCAACCAAATCTGAAGTGATCTCCTCTATTATTGCTGTTGCTTCAGCACTAATTACATTTAAAACACATTTTTGCTCCAGCTACTGCATATGCGCAAATCTTCTTTATGGCTGTTTCAATAGTAACCAGAGAATGCATTTATAAACACTAGTGCTGTGTCTTAATTTGTATACTGTCTTACATAAATAGTATTTAAAAATAGAATAGATTAGTTTGTCCCAAACTGTAGTATGTTGAAAATCGTATGCTAAAGGTTCCTGGAGGGTGTACTGTTTCCGGTAGAAATACAAAGTGCAGAACCGTCCATACTCTAACTGCCAATATAGCCCTCAATACATTGCGCACTGGCGGTGAATTCGATTAGAACTATAAACTCGGGTAAAAAGTGTAAACAAACTACAAACATAGTGGACACGCGAGACCAACCGTCAAGTAGAGAGGCTTTGGTAAAGTTGTTTGAATGACTATTCGTTCATATCTAGCCAACTGGAAAATATTTAAATCACGTTTTCCATGTTATACTTCATCTGCAGCAACAATGTGAACTTATATAAGGATGTGTTTGGACAATAACTTCTGAATGCATAATTATCCAAAGATCTGAAAAGATTTCTCTGCATGAATGGCAGATTAACCTGCAGCTGCATCTCCAATGAGGTAATTAAATATGAAAGAAATATGGATGATGTGTCGAGATGATTGACATGATGTAACCGAGCAACATAAACCACGTTAACGAGGAAGTAGTATGTCCCAAAGCTTGCATACACTCAAAAGTATGTACTTTTTCATTACAAAAAGTAATTACTTTTAGGATGTAGTACAAGTATGCGAATTGAGACGCAGCATAGAATAAGAGACCCGAGCAAAAACTGGAAGGACACAACATTTGTTGGGATGTGCTGTGATGTTTTTTTTCCTGTCAAAATCATTGCAGTCACACAGTGATCGACAAGAGAGGGGGCTTAACATAACAAACAAGCAACGTTGTACAGACACCTCCCCAACAGAAGTGTGGCTATAAAGTGTAATTGTGGCCAACTAGCAATTTCGACTTCCTTCGCTGTCGCGGCCATACTGAGTGTTGCACTTTTCACATTCATAGTAATGCCAGTGAAGCGGCATCAGAACCATCTGATACTCATATTGATTTAGTTTTGCTAGCACATTTTTGTCAGATCAGCAACCAACTGAAAAGAGTCCAAATCCTATATTGGGTATGTATATTCCGGCTAGGGCTGCCCAATATTGGAAAAATCTGACATTGACATTATGATTGACTGCAGCTGGTTCCGCATTAGCTAATGCATAATCCACCAATCAGATGATTCCTAAATCGCTATAAATAACCAGAGTATCTCACCTTAGCCATCTTCGTCCCGAAGAATCCCCTCTTCCACCCCTACTCCTCCCCTTTCCTTGACAGGGTGGCACGGAGGCCCAGTGGTTAGCACCGTTGCCTCAGAGCAAGGATGTCACTGGTTCAAATCTTACCTGGCCAAGTGGCATTTCTGTGTGGAGTTTACATGTTCTCCCCCTGTTTGCGTGGGTTTTTCCCGGGTTCTCCGGTTTCCTCCCACAAGCCAAAAAACATGTAACATAAGTAAATTGACCAAACCGAATCGACATCATAGACGAGCTATCAATCAGCAACATTTCTCTCCATAAGTATTCATAATTTGCATTTACCATTAACAAGTAGGGGAGTTCTCGAGACCTACCTGAGCTCAAACTCCCCTCTTGCCCCGCAAACGGGAGAGAGCGCCGGGCTCGAGGATCTCATGAGCTCAGGGCTCTCTCCCAGGACAGCATGCCAAACTCGCTTTATATATTCAATCATCAGCTAAATGTGACTCTTGAAATATATTGCGATATGAATACAATTTCACAAGATGGCTTGAATAGCTCTTTTTGGAAAATTTCTTGAATTTAGATTGCTGGGAGAGATGTAACGGTGTGAATCGTATATAAAATAATAAACAAATTGCAAGCAAGAATAATTACAACAGAGCAAGAAAAAATAAAAAAGGAAAAGAAGCAGTGTTTTATGGTTTCCGGAGAGTCAAACAGTATTCAGGTACAGAAATTGAATAATTAAATGTAAAATACCACTGTATAGTCTTCATTGTATTAATAATTTCAGTAAAATTATTCTTCGAATGTGCCCGGATTCTTTAAACCCACTTGATAATCAAGGAACTTTGTTGCCGTACCATGGCTGCAACAGGTGCAATGATATTACGCAGCACTGTCACCAAGCTGGGGATTATTTTCAAGAGCTGCACCTGCCGTAGTCATGATTTTAGATAAACCCTGATGGAAAAAAAAATACTTATCATTTATGGAATCAGTGAAATATTTTCAGAAGAACATACATTTACTTGAGATTAAAAATAAAAAAAGATTAACAAAAAAAATCGTAATATTAAAGCCTTAACATTTAAAAAGGCATACAGTCACATTGAATCAATTTCATGAATTCAGTGTTGAATAAATATCATGCTGAATTTTATCTTCGTATAAACTCTATAGCATGAAAATAATATTAATCTACAAAAACCATAAAAGAAAATTATAGCTTTGAAAAAATCTGCATTTTATAGCCTACCTAACGATGATGCCTGTGATATCTACTAAACATTCAGCTTTTGTAATTACAATGCATGTTTGTTTTTTTTAAAGTAATATTTCATAACTACTTTCACTGTATTTCTGCACATCAATAAATAAAAGCATCAATGGTAAGCAAATGAGACTTGCAAACATATCTTTAAAAATAAACTCACGTCAAACTTTGGATAGTTATTGTGTACTAACACATTCAGACCTTTTTAGGTTAAGTTACTTGCATAGCACCAAATCTATCCATGTATAATCCATGTGTGTCGATAACTTACCAGCAAGAAAATGTCGCGAGCACACAAACATGTGTCGGGAAATATTGTCGAAGGTGAGGTCTTTTCGTCCTACGGCTACTAACCAAGCCATACGACGCCTCCTTGTTAACTGGGAGATGTGCTGTCCAAGATGCTGCTTCCAGGCTGGAAAGCTGAAAAATCGCACTCCATGTAAGAGGCGTTTTCCGTGCCGGTCATGAGAGCGAGTATAACAGTTAATAACACAGCAGGCGTTCACCATCCCCGAGTGTTGTGCTTTTACAATAACTGAAACTTCAATGTCCAACCCCTACTCCTCTTGTAGCTTCCGTGTCCGTAAAGCCCACAGTACCTTGCGCTGCCCACCATATGACGTCAAATTCTAATACTTTTACAGTCCATAAACTATGAAGAAAATAAACGAATAAAATGTATAAATTATGAAGTATTGTATGAGAAAAAGAAAGGATAATGTCGTCCTGTGAATGCCTTTCTTTCTTGATTAAATACATACTATATAATTTCAGGGTGGGCGCAATGAGTAGCGCTGTCGCCTCACGGCAAGAAAGTCGTTGATTCGAGCCTCGGCTGGGTCAGTTGGCATTTCTGTGTGGAGTTTGCACGTTCTCCCTGTGTTGGCGTGGGGTTGCTCCGGTTTCCCCCACGATCCAAAGACATGTACTATAGGTGAATTGGATTAACTAAATTGTCCGTAGTGTATGTGTGTGAATGGGTGTGTGTGGATGTTTCCCAGTGATGGGTTGCAGCTGGAAGAGCATCTGCTGCGTAAAACATATGCTGGATAAGTTGGCGGTTCATTCCGCTGTGGCGACCCCAGCTTAATAAAGGGACTAAGCCGAAATGAAAATGAATGAATGAATAAATTGTCCGTAGTGTATGTGTGTGAATGAGAGTGTATGGGTGTTTCTTAGTTATGGGTTGCAGCTGGAAGGGCATCTGCTGCGTAAAACATTTGCTGGATAAATTGGCGGTTCATTCCTCTGTGGCGACCCCAGATTAATAAAGGGACTAAGCCGAAAAGAAAATGAATGAATGAATTTCATAAAATTTTTATTTGATAAATGAAATGTTTTTGTCATTTCAAAAGTTAATGTTCATTTATATAAAATCATGAATATGTATGAAATTAAAATTACATATACATAAATATTAATTAATTTCAGCAGTTGTGTTGAGTCAGCAGCAGGTGGTTCAAGTCCCGGCTGGGCCAGTTGGCATTGTTCTCCCCGTGTTGGCGTGGGTTTCCTCCGGGTGCTCCGGTTTCCCCCACAGTCCAAAGACACGCGATACAGGTGAACTGAATAAACTAAATTGGCCGTAGTGTGTATGTGTGAATGTGCGAGCGTATGGGTGTATCTGCTGCGCATGCATATGCCAGAATAGTTGGCGGTTCATTCTGCTGTGGCTACCCCTGATAAATATGGGAGTAAGCCGAAGGAAAATAAATGAATATAAAATACTGCAACTCTGCCATTAGAAAGAAAAAAAACTCATGCATGTTCACTCAACAACATTTAGTCTAATAACAGTGCAAATTACGAAAATTTTGCCAAATGATGTTGACATTAGAAAGCAACACGCAAACCAAAACCCGAACGTCATTAGTCCTTTTCGAAATATTTTATGCCCTTTAAGGCTACTGCTTATTGGCTACAAGTGTTTTGAGATTTGGTCAGACATTTTTCAGTCAGACAGATTTGCTTAGTGCACTTTTATTGTTAAAACATGTCATTTTAATGTCCTGAAATGAGTTTGAACAAAATCACTGCACTTATATGTAGATCTGTATCTGTTTGTGAACTATTACCTGTTGGCTTGAGAAAAGGCATCTTTTTATATCTTTGTTTTCTTTGGATATACTCTGTTCAGGTTCAGAGCATACTTGGATGAAGGTGCATAAGCGATTTTTAACCATTTTGACCAGTAGCTCTTGATGTGGATGGTCCGTTTCTGCTGGAGATACTGTTGCCCCAAAAAACTAAATAATATATATATATATATATATATATAAAACTTGCATATACCATAGGAACAGTAGAACAGAAAATTTTAGCAGTTTTAAAACCTTGACTTTCCAAACCGCGGTAAACCTAGCTCACACCACATGACAATTTTGATGTCTAGATAAAAAAAAATGTAAGTAGAGGTATGCTGTAATAATATCTTGTCAGAAGAATCCATTTTTATTAGTATAAGACATCATGGACAGCTAATAAACATTTTTTCTTGACCTGAACTACAGTGTTAGCTACAAATTGAATTTGTCATTGAAATGTCATAAAAAGTTATTAAAAATTAATGACGCTGTTATAAAACAATTTGACAGAATATATTGGCATAAATGAGAAGTTTTTATGACAAAAAGTGATCAGAAAAAGATTCATAACACAATGATGGCCTCATGGCAATGACAGATTTATGACCATTTATGTTGTCCAGATAATGTCAAGTTGTCCAGAGAAATACAAAGACAGGTTGTGAAGTTGTCATAACAAAGGCATCTCAAACAATGTCAAATTTACATTTAAAATGACATAATTGAGCAAATGACACTTATTGAGTTGTCAAAAGCATGCATAAAGTCTCCTTCATATTCATGACATGTCATGATGATAAAGGTGTCATGACAGTCTTATGAACACCCATTTCAAGTTTTTTTTTAATAAATCACTTATAATTGTCCTGTTATCAAAAATTGTACAATATCTGTATCATTTTACACTATATATTATAACAATATCTGGTGATGTCTTCTGATTTCAGATGCCTGTGCACCATATATAGAGCTGAGAGAGAGAGAGAGAGAGAGAGAGAGAGAGAGAGAGAGAGAGAGAGTAGTCCATAATTAAGCAGAAGCATTGTGGGAGAACAGAGAAAAGAAGATGTGTTTATATCCTCTGTCACCTGTGGTCTCTGTCTCCTATCAGCTGAAGGCTTCCAGAGAGGCCTTTGTGATGTCATTGTCTATAAATAGTTTTGACAAGAACCATGGTCCGTCACCAGAGGCTTGTAACAATTCATATGCCTTATTTGATCACTAAGCCTTCTAAGAAGAAAGAAAAGGATTGCTTTTAAAAAGGAATGTGTTTTTTTTTTTTGCCTTTAATAGATAGTTTGCAATGCAAATATTGAAATATTGTAAATATAGTCATAGCAGAAAGCTATTAGACAAAACACATTTTTGTTGTACGTTCAACCCACTTAAATTTGTAAAAACTAAGTTAGCATTATTCCTTCATGTTATCTCAACACAAATCGATTAGTATACACTGTAAAAACTGCTGGGTTCCAAACAATTCATTTATGTTGTCCCAACACAAATCAATTAAGTTAACCTAATAATTTTTATAAATTTAACTGGATTGAACATAAAACAATTAAGTTATTAAGTTAATTAAGTTTAAGCAAAAGTTATTTTTTGAGTGTATGACCTGATATATCACATACTCTCAAATTATATTATATTATTCATTCATTCGTTTTCTTTACGGCTTAGTCCCTTTATTAATCTGGGGTCGCCACAGCGGAATGAACCGCCAA
>CAIGQW010055671.1:7065126-7085181 GCA_903798125.1 Danio choprae | reverse complement strand
TAGTCCCTTTATTAATCTGGGGTCGCCACAGCGGAATGAACCGCCAATATTATATTATATTATATTATAGTGACATGGCGAAGACCATTATCAATAATGACGCATGAGTTTACAATGCAGGAGGACAGGATCATTTCTCCTGTCGTTTCCAGAGAAGGTACACAGACGTACATCTTCATGCTCTCCTGTTCATGCCTTTCCTTTTTAAGGCAGCTTACATAAACGCTCTGTTCAATCTGTTTACCAACTTCAGGAGCTGAACTTCTCAGAATGTGACATTTTCTCAAGCTGTTATCAGGGCATTTGCAAATGGCATCAGTGTGGTAATTTAGAGAATCCTGATGTGAACGCGCTTTCATTTTGCTCATCAGGTAATGGAACGCATCTGAGGATTTTCCCCCTCAGATATATTAGAATATATAAGAAATTATAATGTGAAATTGATTATAATATATTCACCTATACGCTCTAAAAATGCTGGTTTGTTTTAAAGTGTCATTTAAGTTCAGTTAAAAAAAAATTAACTCAACACTGGGTTTGTCAAGATTTGACTCAACATTGGGTTATGACAGCCCAGTATTTTTTATTTTGCAAACTAAATCATTTCTCCAATTGATCAAATTCAACACATTTATGACCCATAAAAGTGTTATTTAGTACCATTGGGAAAATATGTTTGTAATAATATTAGATATGGGCCTCACGGTGGTGCAGTGGGTAGCACGATCGCCTCACAGCAAGAAGGTCGCTGGTTCGAGCCTCAGCTGGGTTAGTTGGCTTTTCTGTGTGGGTGCTCCGGTTTCCCCCACAAGTTCAAAGACATGCGGTATAGGTGAATTGGGTAGGCTACAATTGTCCGTAGTGTATGTGTGTGAATGGGTGTGTGTGTGGATGTTTCCCAGTGATGGGTTGCAGCTGGAAGGGCATCTGCTGCGTAAAAACATATGCTGGATAAGTTGGTGGTTCATTCCGCTGTGGCGACCCCAGATTTATAAAGACACTAGGCCGAAAAGAAAATGAATGAATGAATGAATATTAGATATTTATTTGTCCATTTTTCATTACTCCATTTTCTAATGTCTATGTTCATTCATTAATTTTCTTTTCGGCTTAGTCCCTTTATTAATCATGGGTCGTCACAGTGAAACGAACCGCCAACTTTTCCAGCATATGTTTTACGCAGCGGATACCCTTCCAGCTGCAACCCATCTCTGGGAAACCTAATGTCTATGTATTTTTATTAATTGTATTTAAATTTCAGTTGTTATTTTACTATATAAAGTAATACAAAATGAATGTAATAACAAAAATTATGTATAATTTTACTTTAACTTAAAGAAATCTGTAATGGTGAAATCTGAGAGTTTGTTGATTCTTCATAGATGGCAAGGTTCCTGCCTGGCACATTCAAAGTCCAACAAATATCCTCAAAACAGACCATATGCTTTCAGCGGTTCAATCGGAAAATCTTAAAAGCTTAAAGAATACTTTTGTGTGCACATAAAACAAAAATAATTTATAATGACAGTTTCTTCTCTTCAGTGTGTCCATATGTCAGAGGCGTGACACATGAACGTGCACCCTATACTGACACTGAGGAGAACTGTTGAATGAAGTCGTTATTTTTGTTTTATGTACACTCAAATGTATTCTAATAGCTTGATAATATTCCGATTGAAGCCACTGAAGGCATATAGCTTGCTTTGAGGATGTTTACTTGGTATTTTACTCGATATTTTTCTGGAATGAATCAGAAACCTTGCTTTATATGAAGACGAACAAATGTCTTAGGAGTTTGGAATGACATGAGGGTGAGTAATTAACATAATACATTTTTTTCGGTGAACTA
This sequence comes from Danio choprae, assembly GCA_903798125.1. Taxonomy (NCBI): domain Eukaryota; kingdom Metazoa; phylum Chordata; class Actinopteri; order Cypriniformes; family Danionidae; genus Danio; species Danio choprae. The sequence goes on along the minus strand of CAIGQW010055671.1, from coordinate 7,083,332 downwards.
ACACTTTAACGGTAATAGCCTTGGCCTATATACAATGTTCATTTTACATAAGTAGTTTGAACAAACAGCAAACGTCATTTTTTGAGTGCATTGATTCCAGGTAGACCAAAAAAAATAATCTTGCAGGTCTGGACCAGATAACTATGATGAGTTTTTTTTCTCTTTTTTAGCTCAAAGTTAATCAGCCCAAAATTTTATTACAAGACAGGAGCTGGGACAGCTGGTCAGTTAATGAAAGACATAGGCTATTAGAAATTATGTACTCGAGTTAGAATGGAGAACATGTTATGGGAGAGTGAGAGCGGGACAGTAGTAGTTTGGGACAGGGAAGGAGGGGGCAGAAGCCTACAAATAGCCCCTGATGATCATGTCATGCGCTCATTCTGTCTCTGTCCTTTCCAGAGGGTGTCTGTGTTCATCTAATTGCTCCTTCTTGTGCTCCACAATGAGCCACTCTTACGCCTCCTCATCCTCCTCTTCCTCATACCGTCGAATGTTTGGTGGTCCCGGCTACATGACGCCACCAATGTCCCGTGGTGTGTTTGGCCGAGCCTCCACTGGTGGGTCGGGTGGCTCTCGGGTCAGCTCCAGAGTCTACGAGGTCTCCAAGTCCTCCACTTCTTCTCCTGGATTCTCCGGTTATCGAGCGTCCTCCTACAGCATGCCCAACTTGTCTGCAGGCTATACCCGCTCTTATGGTGGGATGGGCGAGACGCTGGACTTCAGTCTGGCTGATGCCCTCAACCAGGAGTTTCTCCAAACACGCACCAATGAGAAAGCTGAGCTTCAGCATCTAAATGACCGCTTCGCCAACTACATCGAGAAGGTGCGCATGCTGGAGCAGCAGAACCAGGTGCTGGTGGTGGAGGTGGAGCGGCTGAGGGGACGGGAGCCCACACGCATCGCTGACCTGTACGAGGATGAGATGAGGGAGCTTAGGAGGGAGGTCGAAGTGGTGACCAATCACAGATCACGGGTGGAGGTGGAGCGGGACAACCTGGCAGATGACCTGCAGAAACTGAAACTCAGGTGATATGTGTGGAGAGTGAATACTGTAAAAGAAAAACCTTTTGGTCTGGCTGTTTTAGATGTGTCTTAAAGTTTTTTTTAGGTGTTAGTTTTTTTTTTTAAGGATATTTATTAGCTAGTGTGCTTGCAGTTTGTCATTTCCGCCTAAATGGATCAACAATTTTTTTTCACGTCACCTCACACTTCACTTTCTCATCAAATCTTGACCAATCAAATGTTCTCTAGTATCTGACATGTCCCGGCCCCTTCAAGACGCTTCACATTTGCTTTTCATTGGATGTGCTTGATGCTCAACCACACTCACTGGCAGAGCTGTGATAAAAACAAAATGCTTTGGCTTTCTTTAAAGGGGAGGAGCTACTGTTGAGATTACTTCAACCATCGAATAAAAATAATAAAAAAATAAGCTGAATAAATTTAAATAAGCTGCCAGCTAAACTGTTGCTTCACAGCTCAAAATAAAAGAACAATTTTGTAGACCAAAAATAATGCAGAACTGGTAGAGATGCAATCTGAGATGCATGTAATGCTTTTTAATGGGCTCACCTAACCCCACCCCTAACCCTCACAGTGTCGTCACTAGCTCCATTGAGTGCATTGTGTCTGACACTGCATCTCTGAGGGATGCAATCTCAGCTTGCATCATAAAGACTGAATCCAGATACTATTGAAATAACCTGTAACCATTGAAATAGTATTTTTTCATACTATGGAAGTCAATGATTACAGGTTTTCAGCTTTTTTCACAATATCTTCTTTAGTGTTCAACAAAATAAAGAAACTCATAAAGGTTTAGTACCACTTGAGGGTGAGTACATTTTCCTTTTGGGGTGAACTATCCCTTTAAAACATTTTTGTGTGCAAATTTTATGCACATATTTTTGAGGTAGCTGTCAACCCACTCTTGAGTTTCATATTTACTGTTCCTGTCACAAACAAATCACAAATTCTGTACTGCCCTGGACAGCAACGATAACAACAATAATTTATGCCTATTTTGTATATGGTTTAGGTATGTATTTTTAGGTATATAAATTTTTTTTTTTCTGGAAAGAAAATCATACAAATCAAACCAAATTTACATTTAAATGAACTCTTTGTAAAATCACTGTTTCTCATTAAACGGAGTGCTGAGAGGAATACAAACATCTGATTCATTTACAACAATGTAAAGATTTCACAAGCAGCAACAGGCTACTCCTTTAACAACTGGAGGAAAGACAAGTGAGCAGTTGAAATTAAAATTGTTTCATGGATTGAGAATGTTAATATTTAAATAATTTAAATGTTCAGTTTGAGTTGTGGGACATACTATTTTTTCATAATGGCGTCTGTAACAGAGCATTCTCTTGCTTAGTTAAATGAATTATTTCACAGTTAAAATTACCCTGACAAAAATCTTATCACAATTGCTCAATGTCTTCCATATTTCTTTCCAAAGGTAATTACCAAACGTATCTTTAAAAAATTTTTTTTTATGTTTTTGGCAAATTAAATATAATGCAGATAAACATCTCTTCTTAACTGTCTATCCATCAGGTTTGTATATCCACATTTTTATTCGTTTATAGATAGTTCTAATCAAATATTGAAGATATAAAATACTGCCAATGCCTTCAGTCAATAGATTACTATAGTGCCAACACTAGAAATAAGTCAAATAGAAATAAAGTTTCCAAAAAGTTTTTACATAGATGCTGAATAGATAAAAACATTTTGGGTTCCTTATAGAACGTTTCAGTGGAAAGTTCCTAAATAACCATTTATTTAATGATATAAAGAACGTTTTGTCTGTGTAAATATACTTTTGAGGAATCTTAAGATTTTCAATGGAGCCACTGATACCAATAAAGAACCTTTATCTCTTAAGAGTTTAAGAGTATGTGTCAGTTACGATACTTAAAACATTAATTTGAACTCTTATGTGGCAAAAACATTACATGAGAGTAATTTAAAACAGAAATGTAATTTTCTATTTTCCTGACTGAATGAAATGAAACATTTGAAAGATTCAGTGACTCGTTTAATAGGACTTTTTTAAAACATTTCTTTTAAAACCTGTTATTTTAATTACCACCATTTTATTATAATATCAGAATATTATAAATAAAATATTAATCTCATGACATTATTCATATAATTTTAATTGGTGTCATGAATACCACTTCTGAGTAGCATCAAAAACATTCATAAACTATGTTATTTGTTACACACATCCGACCACCATTCCCTGCTTTATTTTTAAAAAATGTCTACAAAATGTGTTCGAGTGGATTAATGATCGTTTTTAATATACATTAAATGAAAGCAGTTGAAGAGAATTCCTATATAATGAGTTAATGAGTCTGAGAGAGTGATTTGCACATGTTTTGCCGACTCACTGGAGAATCATAATGTGTTCTTCAAATTGCGTCTCTCCGCAGTGACCAAGAACGTAAAAAAAATGTAAACATGACTTCATGGAGTCTATTATTTAATTATGCACAAAACACAATGCGTTTGCTTGGAGATGTTATTGAAGTCTCAAGGAAACTGCCTTTATAAAGAAATCTATTGTGCTCTGAAACATGTTGTTTACAGTACCCTGGCTTTACTTCCTATTCAGGAGTTAGTCAGCCTAAAAGTGCTGGCCTTCCTCCATCTTCCAGAGGGAAAAGCATTCGCGTGAAGGTTGTTATACACCTTCACTCTATAAAAGGAAAGGAAAGAGACTGACTGTAATAAATATGATATACACAAGAGTCTTCTTTTTTTCGACAGGCTTCAGGAGGAGATCGCGCTGAGAGAGGAGGCTGAGAATAATCTGTCTGCTTTCAGAGCTGTGAGTGTCCTAAAACAAAAACCTACTCTTTTGATTCTCATGTTTAAAGTAGAAATGTCTTTTAATAAAATGTTTTCCTCCCCCAGTCTGATGTAAGAAAACCTCCAACATACACTTTTAAGTGTTTTTTTAATGCATTTTATCAATTTGTGTTTGTAGATTTCAATTACAATATTGTTTTTTTCCTGCACTGAGCTATAAAGCTCCACTTTAGCAGTACTTAAATACACCAAACTTCAGTTGTATCCATATCTGTGTTATGAAGGTACATAACACAGTTTACAAAAATGCCTAATGGATTCAATTCAGTCAGCTGGGCAATTGTGGACAGTATGTTTACTTCACTATTGTTTTTAAGTCTATTTTTAAGCATCTGTTACTAAGTTTTTAATATGATTTCCTACATGAAGCCAAGCAAAAAAGTTATTTTGAAGGGGAGAAATCCTCTGCTTAGAGACACAATAGTGGTGTTTGCTTGATTCTCAAATTAGCTGAATGTTGTCAGTTAATCTGCTATATCGGTTCACAAATTTGACTGAACAATTCATTTGTGACCTGGACTGATTTGATCACATCTGTTCTCGAGTCAACAACTCACTGATTGGCGTGGGCCAAGATGGCGACTGGTTAACAACCATGTGCTGAAGCTCTGCACGTGCTAAATGATTTATAAATAACTAGATAAGTAAAAGGGCAAAAAAAGCATCTTATTACTGACCTGTCATATTTTTAACGCTCGTTCGTTTTTTTAAATTTTCAAACGAGTACAATGGAAGAAAACAGAGCTGTTCGAAGTGCCACACATTCTTATACGAGGAGATCTCTGGATGCCGCGCTCAAGACGGATGATGCATCGATTAAATTTGCCCTACTTGAAACTCCAAAACCGCCGTCTAAAAAATCTAAAATAGCCGACAAAGGGGCGTCGGAGAGTCAAACGGTGTCTAAACTCGCACCTGATGGAAGTTTTGGAACGAGTTGAAGAGATGCAGTTAAAGTTTCTGACTCGCAAGCAATCCCTCGAGACAACAGTGAAAGATAACACGAATTCACTAAACGTAACCGAGGCGCTTGAATTTATGAACAATTAAGTAGATGAAATAACGGGCAAGGTGACATCGCTACAGGACAGAGTGGAATCGCTGGAGAAGAAGTGTGTGCGGGATAAATGCGAGGAACTCGACACTTACAAGCGGAGGTGGAATCTACGAGTGTCCGGTATTCAGGAGCAGCGGGGCGAAGATGTCCGGAAAATTCTAGTTGATTTGTTCAGTAAAGTTTCTCCTGTATTAACAGACCAGTTGATCTACACGCTCGATGTGGCCCATAGACTGGGTCCTCGCGCCGACGGAGCTCGCCCGAGCCGCCGCATCATCGCACAGTTTCTCTCACGCAGCGTCTGAGACAAGATCTGGAGGGATGCCAGAGCCGCGCACATCCTCAAAGAGAAGAAAATAAAGAATTTTGAAGACCTAACTAAAAGCACCAAAGACGCCAGAAACAAACTTTGGCCACTTGTCGAACGAGCAAGAAAGGATGGGGAAAGAGCAGGCTTCAGAGGCCCGATTGCATATGTGGATGGTTAAAGGATTTCAGCAAAAGATTAGTTTGGTTGAACGATGCTGTCCTCATCAACATTTCACCACGGCACTTTTCTTTAGTACTTTCGGGTGAGCAAAAACATTTTTTTCGACCTTTTCGTTTAGGACTTTAATCTAAAATATGAAACATTTATTTTTTAAGTCATCATTTAGGCTGCAAACGAAACATAATAATTGTTATTATTACTGTTGTTGTTTTTGTTTATTTTAACCCAAGGTTAAAACTTAAGACTTTAAGTGAAAAGCCCTTATGCTTGTATTTCTCGCGCTGCAGAGTCAGGCGAACTATCGCTATTTTGTTACACTAGTAGAATTTCTTCTGTTCTAATTCATAACTTGTCTTTTATACCTAGTTCTTCAGGTATTATTTTCTTGTTCCGTTTGTATGTCATTGTCTTTATTTTCTTTAAATGCCAGGGGTTTAAAAGGAAGGCTTTATTTTGTTTTCAAAGAGACACAAAGTAGATTTTAGTTTTTTTCAGGAAAGTCACTCTACCTCAAAAGATGCTACATTTTGGAGGACACAATGGGGCAATGATATATGGCTGTCACACGGGTCAGAGCATTCTGCAGAAGTAGGGATTATGAAGTATAATTTTAACGGTAATGTTCTGGAAACCTATATTGACCCCTCAGGCCACTTCTCGCTAATAATAATTGTCAATCAATGTATAGTAATTATTGTGAACATAATTGTGAACACAACTCTGTTGTGGACAAGTGCACTTTTTTTTTAACATGCTAGATCAAAAACTCTCCATAGCAATGAAAAAATACCCGACAGCCTTTTTGATTTTAGGCGGAGATTTTAATATTGTAATGAATAACATGCTAGACAGATACCCTCCAAGGAAAGCAGCTTCTTCAAGCTCATATCTTATAGCACTTATGAATAAATTTGATTTAGTCGACATATGGAGAGAGATGTATCCAGATATAATACAGTACACCTGGAGCAACAAAGATCATTCAACCAATAATCAATTCTGGATTGTCTTGATTTCTAAAACGTTAAAAAATAATAATATCTCTACTTTTATTAGCAATAATCCACTGACTGTCCATAACGCCATTTATATTTCTATTAATTTGCCACAATATACTACGATTAATAATAATAAATCTTTAATTTGGAAATTAAACCATTCTCTCCTTCAGTATGGAAAGGTCAAGCAACAGGTTGATGAGATTATTCAAATCTTCTTGGAAAGAGCCAAATCACAAAAACGCTTATGGGCATAATTGGGAACTTCTAAAATATGAACTAGGTAATTTTTTTAAAGAAAATTTGGTAGCGACAGGGACAGCACGGTGGCGCAGTGGGTAGCGATCTCGCCTCACAGCAAGAAGGTCGCTGGTTCGAGCCTCGGCTGTGTCAGTTGGCATTTCTGTGTGGAGTTTGCATGTTCTCCCCGTGTTCGTGTGGGTTTCCTCCGGGTGCTCCGGTTTCCCCCACAAGTCCAAAGACATGCGCTATAGATGAATTGGGCAAGCAAAATTGTCCGTAGTGTGTGTATGAATGGAAGTGTATGGGTGTTTCCCAGTGATGGGCTGCAGCTGGAAGGGCATCCCCTGCGATAAACATATGCTGGATAAGTTGGCAGTTCATTCTGCTGTGGCGACCCTAGATTAAAAAAGGGACTAAGCTGAAAAGAAAATGAATAAAGGTAGTGACAGAGCTAAGCAAAATATATTAAACGAAGACGAAATTCTTTCACAACTTCCAGATTTATCTTTTAAGGAATCACTGACAGATCCTCAAAATGCTGAATATTTAAAATTGCAGAATAACTAGATGAGCTATATAGAGTTAAAGCTAAGGGAGCCTATGTCAGATCCAGAAAAACATGGAAGGAGAACAAAACTCAGCTTATTTCTTCAGGATGGAGAGATCCAATGCTTTAAATGCTTCTATTGATCGACTTCGAGCACATGATAAATTACTTGAAAATCCTACAGAAATGGCTGCTTTTTGCTCCCAATTTTATAATAATTTGTATACATCAAAATATTGTGATAATTCGGCCAAATTATTTTTTGAACCTATTAATCAAAACAAAGTAATCTCATTAGAAGATAAAGAAGCATGTGAGGGTGATTTATCTTTATCAGAAATTCTACAGGCAATTAAAAGTAAAAAAAAAAGAATAAAAGTCCATGCAGTGATGGTCTCACCGCTGAACTATATGAGATGTTTGATAAGGAATTATCTCCTTTTTTACTAAAAGTGTTTGAGGAAAGTTTTGATTTGGAGGCTCTTCCACCAACCATTACACAAGGGGTCATCAACCTGATCCCCAAACCCAATAAAGATAAAGAATGTGTAGAAAACTGGAGGCCAATCACCCTATTAAATAATGACTACCAAATCTAAGCCTCAGTTTTAGCGAGAAGAATTAAAGATGTCCTTAACTCGATTATTGATGAGTCGCAATCAGGCTTCATGGAGAAATGTCATATTACAAATAACATCAGATTAGTCTTAGACATTTTAGATTATGAAGATCTCATCCCTAATGACAGTTTCCTGCTCTTTCTAGACTTCTATAAAGCCTTTGATTCACTCGAACACAAATTTATATTTCAAGCTCTTGATAAGTTTGGTTTTGGTGATTTATTTATTTATTTTTATTATTTTATTTTATAAAATATTTGGTGGTTTATTTATTATATAAAAACAATAATAGCTGTATTAAATGGGGTGGCGCAGTGGGTAGCACAATTGCCTCAAAGCAAGAAGGTCGCTGGTTCGAGCCTCGGCTGGGTCAGTTGGCATTTCTGTGTGGAGTTTGCATGTTCTCCCAGTGTTTGCGTGGGTTTCCTCCAGGTGCTCTGGTTTCCCCGCAAGTCCAAAGACATGCAGTATAGGTGAATTGGATAAACTAAATTGTTCGTAGTGTATGTGTGTGAATGGGTGTGTATGGATGTTTTCCAGTGATGGGTTGCAGCTGGAAGGGCATCCGCTGCGTAAAACATATGCTGGATGAGTTGGTGGTTCATTCCGCCGTGGCAACCCCAGATTAATAAAGGGACTAAGCCGAAAAGAAAATGAATGAATGAATGAATGAATGAATGAGCTGTATTAAATTAAAATTTGGAACATCACCAAGATTCAGTTTGTCACGAGGAGTGAGACAAGGATGTCCTATATCTCCGTATTTATTTTTGCTTGCCTCACAATTTTTAGCTCTTCTTATTTCCAGTAGTAATTTACAAGGTATCACAATTGATGATAGATAATTGAAAATGATTATTAGCCAACTGGCTGACGACACTTCCTGAATGATGCTTCACAAATCCCCTTTGCTTTAAGACTGATCGAGTCCTTTTCCAAAGCTTCAGGCCTTTGTTTAAATATCAAGAAATGTGAATTGTTTGCAGTTAAACACTGTGATGTTCCCTCCATATGCAACATACCTGTAAAAGATCAAATAACATACTTAGGACTTGTAATAAATAGACCAAAAAACAAGATGCAAACTCAATTTTGATCCTTTAATATTGAAAACTCAAAAGAAACTCGTGGCCGCAGAGAGACTTATCAATAAGAGGACGAATTTTACTCTCTAAATCCGAAGGATTGTCTCGACTGACCTATGCAGCGCTTTTCTTGGAGGTAGATAAAGAAACATTAAAAAGGATTGATAGCATGTTAAATAAATTTGTTTGGAAAAACAAAATTCACCTTATTAAGAAATCGGTAATAATGAACCCCATAAAACAGAAAGGATTGAATTATTTAGATTTTATTATGTTAAACAACACCTTTAAAATTATATGGCTCAAAAACTTTCTTAAAAATCCCTTCTCACTCTGGAATATTATCCCTAATTATATTTTCTCTAACGTTGGTGGTTTAAATTTTCTTTTACTTTGTAATTATAATGTTTTGAAGATCCCGGTCAAACTCTCCAATTTTCATAAGCAGATGCTCTTGGCCTGGTCTCTAATATACAAGCATAACTTTTCTCCCCACAGATATTATTTATGGAATAATAAAGACATTATTTACAAGAATAAATCACTTTATTTAGAAAATTGGTTTAAAAACAACTTTCTTTTAGCCGGACAGCTCTTTAACTCAGAAGGCAGACTTTATAACTATTCAGATTTCTTAGAGAAGTTTAACATTCCTGCTACTCCTTTTGAATATGCCGTTGTTGTAAACTCCATCCCTTCTTGTGTGTTTGTTCTAATGCAAGGTGTCACACTCCCATGGCCATACACTCACTCTCTGAATTTAATCGACACGGAAGTGTGTGTTTTTCAGCAGACCAACAGAAAAATAACTAAAATCAGAGGCCTCTTCCGGAGAGAGATAATAACAATCCCTTATGTAATACATAACACTGTTGAAAATATTCTATGGGATAAAGTATGGACTTTGCCTCACAAGTATCTAATTAGTAATAAAGTAAAAGAAGTAACATTTAAATTAATTCACAAATGTTATCCTACTAAGGCCTGTTTTCAGAAATATAAGTCTGACATTGACGTGAACGGCTCCTTTTGTCACTCTTCGGAGGAAGACTCTATTCATTTGTTCTGGCAGTGCTCCTACACAGAGAGATTCTGGTCAGATCTGTTGGTGTTTATTCCATCTTATGTTATGAGTGAGGGCCTCACGGTGGTGCAGTGGATAGCACGTTCGCCTCACAGCAAGAAGGTCGCTGGTTCGAGCCTCGGCTGGGTCAGTTGGCGTTTCTGTGTGGAGTTTGCATGTTCTCCCCGTGTTGGCGTGGGTTTCCTCCGGGTGCTCCGGTTTCCCCCACAAGTCCAAAGACATGCGGTATAGGTGAATTGGGTAAGCTAAATTGTCAGTAGTGTATGAGTGTGAATGGGTGTGTATGGATGTTTCCCAGAGATGGGTTGCAGCTGGAAGGGCATCCGCTGCATAAAACATATGCTGGATAAGTTGGCGGTTCATTCCGCTGTGGCGACCCCAGATTAATAAAGGGACTAAGCCAAAAAGAAAATGAATGAATGAATGTTATGAGTGACTTCTCCTTTTCTTTTAAAGATATTTGCTTTGGGTTGTTTGACGATTCTGAAGAAAACTTGGAAAAAGTGTATCTAAGTAATTTATGTATTCTATTAGCCAAGTTTCATATTCACAAACAGAAGTTTAGTGGCTCTAAACCTTTTTTTGATCTATTCAAAATCGACCCAGACCAATATTTGGAAACTATCCAGCACTCTTTTAATCCAAAAGCAATGAAAACTGTATCTGTATATTCTTCCTTTGTGTCTCTTTAAGGTGAAACTTTATTTCAATAGTTTTATTTTTGTTACCCTGGCATTTGTTTGTCTTTGTGTATATTTCTGTGCACAAATGATCCAAATGATCATTTCTGTGATTCAAATGATCCAGCCAGAAAGAGTCTCCAGAAAAACGACTCACTGATTCAAATGATCCAGCCAGAAAGAGTCTCCAGTAAAATTACTCCCTGATTGAATTGATCCGGTCAGAAAAGGTCTCCAGTAAAACTACTCACTGATTCAAATGATCCAGCCAGAAAGAGTCTCTAGTAAAACAACTCACTGATTCAAACGATCCTGTCATAAAGAGTCTCCGGTAAAATGACTCAATGATTCAAACAATCCATTAAGAGTGAGTTTCAATAAAAGATTCACTTAATATTCAAACAAAATCTGAAACTCATTTTTTCTTGCCAGTTAAACATTCACCAATAGCCTAAGTACTTTACACTTAAGTACATAAAAAAAATCAAGTACTCACTCTGAGTTGAGTAAAACTGAAAAAGAAGACTTTATACTTTTACTGGAGTGATATTTTATTAGGGTATCTGTACTTTTACTCAAGTGCCTGATTTGTATACTTTGCCCACCACTGCAACTGGGGAAGTTTGGTGATGATAACATATAGTTAGTTGAAATAATTTTTTGCACCGTACTCACCTGTCTTGCACAGAACATTAAAATATGCCATAGTTTCATTATGGTGTCACATGATCACTTACAGGACGTGGATGCTGCCACTTTGGCCCGTCTGGATCTGGAAAGACGTATAGAGACTCTTCAGGAAGAGATCGCCTTCCTCAAGAAGATTCATGAGGAGGTCAGTAAATGTCCAGACTTTATTTATTTTGTTCATTGTCGACGAAAACCTAAAATGTTGTTATATTCGCAGTAACTAACATTTTAATAGACCTACTATTAACACACAGTCAGGTCAACTAAAATGTAGCTCATTTTTGTCCTCTGTCCATACAACCTTTAATAATAACCAGTTTTCATTTTTATATTAATTTTAATATTAATTTAAAATGTCATTTATTTTCCTTTAATAATTGGTGTCTGACTTTTCATCAGCCATTACTGAAAATGTCAAGGTCACGTGACCAGAAATAGTTTTTTTTGTTTGTTTTGTTTTTGAAGGATTGAAAGATTCTCAGTCTGTTAAATAATTAACTTAGTTTTTTTTTTCTCTCAAAATAAGTAGCTTCTCTTAATTTTTAAATTACATGTAACCAGCTTTAAAGTACACATGAAACCAAAACTAACCATATAGACATTTGTTAGCTCACATTGCTAATTTTGTGGTGAACAATTCATCTGTGCATATCATTAAGAAAAAAAAATAGTTTGCACTTGTAATGTTTAATTGAAACCTGAAAATGGACTTCCTGTTTGTTTTCAGATAAATTCTCAGATTATGTCTGTCTGAGGTATTGGGCGTGGTTATCACACTTAGCCCCGCCCCTCCAACTATCAGTTTTGATAGCTATGACAACAAACAGAAAGGGTGAGGTGGATGTATCTGTTAAGTTGTAATAACTATCAGGAAACACCTTCGCACCTTCAGTTTCATGAGGACTTTAATTACAAGTTACTTACTTTGTAATGGAGTTCAGCTCAAAATAGAAACTCCTATCATTTTTTTAGAGCTGCCTCTGTTTCTAGATTACACAGCTTTTAAATACAGAGTGATATGTCTGCTTTCAAGGCCAGCTGTTTGTGGATGGGAGATTAGTCCTATTACCAGTAATGCTGTGCTGCTTCATTACAACAAGCCTTTATTACACAGCCTATTCTTTGTTTGTGTGTAGGAAATCCGTGAGCTGCAGGCTCAGATGCAAGAGACCCAAGTCCAAATCCAGATGGACATGTCCAAACCAGACCTGACCGCTGCCCTGAGGGACATCCGTGCCCAGTATGAGGGCATCGCTGCCAAGAACATCGCGGAGGCTGAAGACTGGTACAAGTCAAAGGTGAAACACACTAAAAACATTAAATATATTATGCAGCACAACAGTTTCAAGATTGATTTTCAACCCGTTATCATAAGGTTTAACTGGTTAACATTAGCTAACTCTGTGATTTACCATGATCTAACAATAAAAATTACTATATATTTGTAGTAAGATGAAATAAATATAAGAACGGGCGCAGTGGGTAGCGCTGTCGCTTCACAGCAAGAAGGTCGCTGGTCGAGCCTCGGCTGGGTCAGTTGGCATTTCTGTGTGGAGTTTGCATGTTCTCCTCGTGTTAGCGTGGGTTTCCTCTGGGTGCTCCGGTTTCCCCCACAAGTCCAAAGACGATAGGTGAATTGGGTAAGCTAAGTTGTCCGTAGTGTATGTGTGAATGAGTGTGTATGGGTGTTTCTCAGTGATGGGTTGCAGCTGGAAGGGCATCCGTGGCATAAAACATATGCTGGATAAGTTGGCGGTTCATTCCGCTGTGGCGACCCCTGATTAATAAAGGGATTAAGCTGAAAAGAAAACGAATAAATATAGGAACGTTAATTTCAGCATTTATAATAATTCAATACACTATTGAAACCAAAATCTGCATTAGTAAACATGACTTGAAAGTCCACTTTTTTCATTGCACTGTGAAGTTTTATTTATATCCACTAGATGGCCAAATGTTACACACATGTATGCGCTTTGCAGAAGAACATTATTGGTTTTGTTTTGCCTTTGTACGGATGAATCGAATGTTACACTCATCAAAAGTATGTATATATATATATATATATATATTATTGCCACTTGTTCAAACTACTTATTTAAACTGAGCTGAATCATCACAATTCATGTAACTTTTGGGACAACTTCATTGTTTTATGTTCAATCCACTCAATTTTGTAAAAACAATTATTAACTTAATCAACTTGTGTTAGAATAACATGAAGGAATTGTGTGGAAAACAGCAGTGTAGTTTGGTCTAGTAATATTTCATAAACTGTAAAAATAAAAACTGGGTGATGTTACTTCACTTCCTCCCACTGTAGAAAAGTGAAGCCAGAATGTCTTCTGCTATCATCTTGTGTCTATTATGTCATTTGGAGCCTGAGAATGCAGTGCAATGCTGTAAACTATTTTTGGGACAATGTTTTTAAAAGATTTTATGAGTTTACATACACTGTAAATATGATTAGTTGACTTTATTTAAAAAGGCGAGTACACCTTTTGCCTTAAAAATATTAAGTAAATAAACTATGTGCATAACTGTAAAAATTAAGTTACTCCAACACTCCAAAAATTACTTTTGCTGCTTGTTTAAACTACTTATTTAAAATGAGTTGAAACAACACAATTCTTAACTTTTTTTGGGGGGGGGGACAACTTAATTGTTTTATGTTCAGTCCACTTAAATTTGTAAAAACGATTAAGTTAACTTAATCGATTTGCATTGGGACAACAAAGGATTTGTGTGAAACCCAGCGTTTATTACAGTGAATCCCCTGAAACCTTTGTTCATTATCCAAACACAAATGAAGATATTTTAGATAAAATCAGAGAGCTCTCTCATCCCCCATAGACAGCAACTCAAGATGTTCCAGGTCCAGAATAGGAACCAAAACATTGTCAAAACAAACCATGTAACTACAGTGGTTCAACTGTAATCATATGAAGCTCCAAGAACACTTCTCTGCACCAAACAAAAAAGTCAAAATTACTTTGTTTGCTTATATCTTCCACATCACATCAGGGTGCATGTTTACTACGGGCAATACAATTCCTTAAGGCAATAGGTCATTCTGCCTATAGTAAATGCACACCCTGACTCAGGAGAGAAGATATAGGCCAACAAAGTCGTATTAACAGTTTTGTTTTGCCACACAAGTGTTCTTGGAGCTTTGTATGATTAGAGTTTATCCGCTGATTCACATGGTATGTTTTGACAATGCTTTGGTTCCTTTTCTTAACTTTGAATGCCTCAGGAACATTGCTGTCAATGGAGGATGAGAGCTTTCTGATTTAATCTAAAATATTTTTATTTGTGTACCAAAGATGAACGTAGGTCTCAGTGGTTGACATGAGGGTGAGTAATTAATAACAGAATTCATTTATTTTGGTGAACTAACCCTTTAAGTTGAATGAGTGAATGAGGAAAAGAAAAAAAAGAGAGCAAAAAAAGAGAAGCAGCTCATCTCTATTTTCCCCCCAGGTGTCGGATCTTAACCAGGCTGTGAGCAAGAATAGCGAGGCTCTCAAACAAGCAAAGCTGGAGACGATGGAGTACAGACACCAGATCCAGTCGTACACCTGTGAGATCGACTCCCTCAAGGGCTCTGTATGTGTATCTGCTGCGGGACGCATCTGTTTTCCTCTTTCTCCGTGTTGCAGCATTGACCTCTTTCTCTGTCGCTCTGCAGAATGAGTCTCTGATGAGGCAGATGAGGGATATGGAGGACCGGCACGGCCGTGAAGCCGGTGGTTTCCAGGACACCATCGCCAGGCTGGAAGCAGAGATCGCCAACATGAAGGACGAGATGGCGCGGCACCTGCGAGAATACCAGGACCTGCTGAATGTGAAGATGGCCTTGGATGTGGAGATCGCCACCTATAGGAAGCTGCTGGAAGGAGAGGAGAGCAGGTACAGATAAAAGCATAGGAATCTATCTGTTTTGAGATATATCCAGCTGCAGCTAGTTTTAGGCCACTAGATCCAGGCCGGGCTGAACAATAGTTGTGTAATGGCGGATCAGTTGTGATTTTTTTTTTTTAATGGTTAAATGAGCTATCCTAAGAATGTCGACCTGAATTATATGTACAGTATTTATTATTTCCTTTGGCTTAGAGCCTTATTTGTCAGGGGTCACCACAGCAGAATCAATTGCCAACTATTCCGGCATATGTTTTACACAGAGTATGCCCTTCCAGCCACAACCCAGTACTGGGAAACAACGATACACTCTCGCATTTACACACTCATCATACACTACGGCCAATTTAGTACATTCAATTCCCCTACACTGCATGTTTTGGACTGTGGGGGAAACCCACAGGAAGTCAGGGAGAACATGCAAACTCCACACAGAAATGCCAATTGGCCCAGCTGGGACTTGAACCAGCGACCTTCTTGCTGTGAGGCAACAGTGCTAATCACTGAGCCACCGTGCCACCCAGTATTTAATAACACTGCACAAAATACTAGAAATACATAATTAGATTTTTTTTGGGATATTCATTTTGACCAACATAATAAACCAGAACATTTTTTGACAGTAGGTTATGATGAGATATTTAATTCATGTTTGTTCAGCCAGTTGCGTTTTATTGATGTCTACCCCTACCCCAACACTAACCCTACCCCTTACAGTAACCTATTGTTTTATTAATGTCTACCCCCAACCTTACCCTAAACCAACCCCTTACAGTAACCTGTTATGTTTTATTATTGTCTAGGGGTGCCCAATCCTGTTCCTGGAGATCTACGTTCCTGCAGAGTTCAGCTGCAACTGATCAAAAACAACTAAACCAACTAAGTAGGATCTGAAGAAGCACTTGGTAGTTAAAGACAGGTGCGTTTGATCAAGGTTGCAGCTGAACTCTGCAGGAAGGTAGATCTCCAGGAACAGGATTGGGCACCCCTGGTCTAACCCTAACCCTTACAGTTATAAAAAGTATTTATAGTACTGTGTCACAAAAAGACACTTTGTATGTGCACGGTCTCAGTAGCCGCAGTCAACCAGCTCACAACATACCGCAAGTCTTTCCCACTTGGAAGCTTGGATCTAGTGGTCTGAATCTAGTGTGGCCTGAAATGTGGTATTTTTGGGGTTTTGGGTGTTCTGATGTAATTTTGATCATTTTATCTTCACATTTGCCTCTGTTGTGTTTAAGGATTGTGATGCCCATGCAGTCGTATTCCACTATAAGCTTTAGAGGTAAGATGGGAAGTTTATGTTAGTTTTATTGGAAATGTTGTAACGGTGTTTTGTCAATGGCCACCAGGAGGCGCTGTATGGTGTTGATGCAATTTGTTGACGCAACCCTGTGCTTGATTCCCTTTTCTTTCCTTTCAAAACAGGAATTAAACTCACTGATTTAGTGTTAAAAACAGTTAGTATAATTTCATATTATAATGTGACTTTTGGCGTTTTTATTTTAAAGAAATATACAGTTGCAGTCAGAATTATTAAACCCCCTGTTTATTTTTCCCCCCAATTTTTGTTTAACAGAGAAGATTTTTTCAACACATTTCTAAACTAATAGTTTTAATAACTCATTTCTAATAACGGATTTATTTTATCTTTGCCATGATGACAGTAAATAATATTTTACTAGATATTTTCCTAGACACTTCTATACAGCTAAAAAAGTGACATTTAAAGGCTTAACTAGGTTAATTAGGTTGACTAGGCAGGATAGGGTAATTAGGCAAGTTATTGTGTAACGATGGTTTGTTCTGTAGACAATAAAAAATATCTTAATCTTCTAATAATCTGGCTAATAATCTTGAATTAAAAAAATTTAAAACGGCTTTTATTCTAGCCAAAATAAAACAAAATAAGACTTGCTCCAGCAGAAAAAATATTATCAGACATACTGTGAAAATTTCCTTGCTCTGTTAAACGTCATTTGCGAAATATTTAA
The DNA here is from genome assembly GCA_903798125.1 of Danio choprae. NCBI lineage: Eukaryota > Metazoa > Chordata > Actinopteri > Cypriniformes > Danionidae > Danio > Danio choprae. The sequence goes on along the minus strand of CAIGQW010055671.1, from coordinate 7,066,032 downwards.
AAAAGAAAAACTATTTCAAAGGGGGTTTAATAATTCTGATTGCAACTGTATGTAATGAACACTGCTCTCTTAAAGTCTAATAAATCAAATAATAAAAAAATACCAGAAAATAATATTAATCATCAACATGAGATGCTGTAATACTTTACAACAAGGTTACATTTGTTAACATTAGTGAATATTAAAAATGAAAAACTCTAAAGCAAATCGTTTAATAGTGAGCTAACTTAGACAATTTTTTAAATATCAAAATATCAAATAAGATTAATGCACCTGAGCTAACATGAACTAACAATAAACTGTTAAGAAAAAAATATATACACAAGTAATAAATGCAATATATTCAAATAGAAAACAGTTATTATATTTTGTATTATTATTTCACAAAATATTGTACTGTATTTTTGATCAAATAAATGCATCATTGGCAAGTAAAAGAAACTCTATATAAATATATAAATAAAACAATAAAATCTCAATGTCCTTGGCCTTTTTAATGGTAGTGTGCACTCAAAAAATGACATTTGCTGCTTGTTAAACTATATAAAATAAGTTGAATCAACACAATTCCTGAGTTTTTTTGACAAATGAATGTTTTATGTTCAATCCACTTAAATTTGCAAAAACAATCAAGTTAACTTAAACGATTTGTGTTGGGACAATATAAAGGAATTGTGCAGAAGCCAGCATTTATACAGTGTAATATCATTATTTTATCAGAGACGAGCCCAGAGCATCAACAGAGAGCATCTGAAATGCACTCAAAGAAAACTGTCCTGATCAAGACCATCGAGACACGTGATGGAGAGGTGTGACACACACACACACACACACACACACACACACACACACACACACACACACACACACACACACACACACACACACACACACACACACACACAC
>CAIGQW010055671.1:7043253-7065116 GCA_903798125.1 Danio choprae | reverse complement strand
CACACACACACACACACACACACACACACACACACACACACACACACTTTTTGTAGTTTACAGCGACATCCAATAGATTATATAATTTTTATACTGTACAATCAATCTATATATCGTCCCCTTACCTCAACCTTACCCTTACAGAAAACGTTTGAATTTCAAAAAACACCATTTATTATTTTGAATCATTTTCATTTACGAGGACACATGAAGTGTCCTCATAACCATGTTTACGTTTTAGTATGTCATTATACACATTTGTGTTCTTATAAACCACTTAAATGGTCCAAACACACACACACTCACACACTCAGGTGCTGTTTATACTAGTGCGTTTTTGTTTCAGAATGAAAACACTCCGCCTCCAGACTGGTGTTTTTAGTGCGTTTCAGAAAAAAAAAATCCAAAAGATACAGCCTAAAACCCATAATATGTGACCATTCATGCTTACTGGGCATGTGTGTATTTGCCACCATCTGACCTGTCCTGTTGGCGTCAATGGTGTGGTGGTTAGTGAGTGGACGCATGCACTCGGGTGCTCACGGCGACCCGAGTTTGATTCCTGCCTCGCAGTCCTATACTGATCTTTCCCTCCCTCTGCTCCCCATGCTTTCCTGTCAATACTCTACTGTTCTATCCATTAAAGGTGAAAACCCCCCCAAAATAATTATATATATAAAAAAAAAAAGTCCAGAAGGCCAATCAGAGCGCAAAAGTCTGCAATTCAGTCCATCTATACTGAAACAGAACACCAGTGTTTCCGCACACTGTCAATTACACTAGAGCAGAGATGCCCAAACTAGGACCCGCCAACCAATCAGAGAAGAGATGGACAAATGATGGGAAAGGTTGGGGCGAATCCCTCAAACAGAGATCATAATTTTTAATTTTACATAACCTTTTGTTTGTTTGTTTAATTGCGGAGCTACAAAAACATTTATTCATTCATTTTCTTTTTGGCTTAGTCCCTTTATTAATCTGGGGTCGCCACACACTCATTCACACACACACACACTACGGACAATTTAGCTTACCCAATTCACCTATACCGTATGTCTTTGGACTTGTGGGGGAAACTGGAGCAACCGGAGGAAACCCACGCGAACACGGGGAGAACACACAGAAATGCCAACTGAGCCAGCCGAGGCTTGAACCAGCGACCTTCTTGCTGTGAGGCGAGAGTGCTACCCACTGCGCCACCGAGCTGCCCCACAAAAACATTTAATTAAATGTGAATTAATCAGATATTTTAATGGGTAGTAAAACCCTAAAACACCTTTTTTTAGATGCTTACAGATATATATGTGGCACACTGCTAAAAACACTATTAGGACACCTATTTCACTATCGAGAGAGAATTTATTATTTTCATATATATATAAAATTTAAAACTCCATTGTGTTATAAATGAGATTGTTTATGGTTTTATTGTAAGAAGTACATTATAAAATGTATTTAAATAATTATTGATACAATTAAATATTTTTTTCTATATATTTGAAATATTATTAAATTAGGAAGTTACCATGGTGACTTTATGGTAACAGTTTTTGGTATATGTAGCTTCGGCCTACCACCCTCAGTCAAGTTTGGTTTTTGGCCCTTCATAAGAGAGTTTGGGCACCACTGCACTAGAGCATTTGATTAAAACAGCATTTCCCCTCATTCAGACTGGTATTTTACTGCGTTTCAGAAAAATTATCCACATCATACACTATAAAGCCTAAAACTCGAGACATAAGCATGGGCATATTTAGCCGGTATCAGTACTTGCAGTCTGCTGCTTGTGTAATGGTGATATGAGAGGAGCTTGACGAATCAGGGAATGATATGCAATAGTTCACCAATCAGAGTGGATTTGTGAATAGCCACGCCTCCGTTTTCAAAGGTCTCCATTTCAGTCCGTCTGAACACCAGTGTTCCCGAATGTGGGCTGAAGATGTCAGAATAGTGTGGATGGCAGGTGTAACTGTAATAAAACGTATTACACAGCACTAATACAGGGGCTTTTGTATTTTCAGAACACTGCAGGTCAAAAATTGCTGAAGCACCGTTGAACACTAGGCATAACTGTAGCAAAATGTACGCATTTTAAAATGAAATCGCAATAGTGTAAATGGCACCTCTACAATGTAAAGAACTATCCGTAAATTAGCAGTTCATGTTTTTATTTCCCCCCATTTATTCATGCTTTTGAATTCCATTATGGGACTTTGATCGTTCTCCCAACAACTTGAAAACGTTACTTTTTATTAACATTATTACATCGTTTAAAGTGATATATTGTCGGGTTGTTGTTGTATTATGAGACAAAAACCTTTGAATAAACTTACAGTAACTCAGAAAAGTACATTTTCTGTTATTTTACAGACTTATTTCTCAATTCCTATATACAATATACTATTTCAAACCACTAAAATGTCATTAAAAGCCCCTTTGTTAAAGTGTAGAGTTGAATTTGCAACATCAAACGTTGACAGAGCAGAGATCAAGGTCCCATAATGCAATTCACAACCGTGAATAAACTGACACCACTTGTGAATCACAACACACAGAAACTGTTAATTAACAGACATTTTTTACAGCATATCTCTCTTTCTACACACACACACACACACACACACACACACACACACATGCACACACACACATACATTCGTGTACATAACCTTTTGCAAAATTATGTTAATATTTGGCACAAGAAAACAGATTTGGGTTTAAATAAAACATCAGATTAAGTATGAACAAACCATTAAATAAAACGACATTCTCTGCAGGAATGATTGACAGGAAGTGATGTTGCAGGGCATTTAAACCAGTCTGCTGCCCCTACAGGTGGTGAGTGAATCTACACAGCACCAGCAGGACATCATGTAAACCTCGGAGCAGCAGCTGCAACCAAACACAAATCACAAAGGTCAAAATAAAAGCTTTAGGATCATATCCTGTACTTCTCTTTTCATCCTACACACATCCTAAAAGTGATACGAGCACATCTGCATGAGTGGGTCCAGGAGAGATTCCTTTCTTTTCAAATTGTGTTTCCAATACGTCTAGTTATATACACGTGTCAAGTTTGGATTGAAGTAATGAAGGTGTATTTGAAGCAAGTTTCAGAGGAAGCAGAAAACATAATATTAAAGGGGAAAAAAGTGCAGTAAACGCAGGGAGCAGAGGCGGAAGACACAAAGAAAATGGTAAAAATGGTGCCAAGCATAAGATCAAATAAAATTACTTTAACCAACACGTTCCGTTATTGTGTCTCGTCTCTGTTTAAGGGGTTGTGTCTGTACACCTAGAGCTATAGAGAAACATAATCGAAAATCTATATTTTTAAGAGACCATTTACATTCTCAGTTGCTCTGGATTTATTAGGTATGGGTCTAAGTGAAATTGTAATAGTTTTATTCTATAAACATCTGATAACATTTATCAATATCCCCCCCAATCTATAAAACAAAACCTTAAAAGGTGCAGTATGTAAGTTTGACACCCAGTGGTTGAACTAGGTATTGCATCCCTGGATCAAAACAAAGGCAAGCGCAGGTTGCCAGATTGAGCACCAACAGGAGCTAGTCTGACAATTGAGCCTAAAGGCTGATTTAAATCATGTTCTATGTAAAACCAATGGCAGGTGATGGAAGGAATATTCTCCATATTAAAATTAGTTTTTGTTCTAACCAACACCTCGAATTGATATATTAGAAACCATTTCTTGCAGCTGAACAACAGAAAACTGACAATGATCATCTCAGGTACACTTCATCTGAATTATTCAGTGTTAAATGCTAACAATGTGAGTTTGAATGCCATTTTACATGACATTTATTGCCATACTACTGAAAGCAGCAGCAGATAGTTCACCTCAGATCTTGAAAATAAAATAAACCACTTAAAATTGAACTTTAGAACTGTGACTCAAAACCAACACATATCAGTGATTCAGCATCTGCATTTAATAATGGTAAAGAGGTTTAATATGTATTAATTAGATTATAAACTTTACCATTTCGTGAGTGAGTGCATATTCCGTGCTTCTGAATGGCTGTATTTACCTTTCTGTCGTGTTTCGTCTGGTGCAAACAGCCACTGCAAATCTCCTCAGGTAGCGTGTTGTTAGGACACAAGGTTACAATGTAACCTACTCACCTAATGCTTATGTTCATAATATTTATATTATTTGCTAATTAATAACCTCATGTGGAACTCTGAATCCGCGTCTGATTTCAGAGTCTGCTCTACTGCTACTATAATGAATAAATGAACCAAAACAAAGACATCGTTCAGTCCGGTAAACACATTTTCAAAGCTGAATAACTGACTTCAGCATTGTTTTTCAAGAATGTTCACTTGGCATGTTCCTTTAATATCTGCAAACATATGGTATTTTTATGCTTTAGAAGAGTCCAAAACTTACATACAGCACCTTTAACACCTTTGCACTTAAAACAACAGTATTGTGTTGTGTGAAAATGAAAATAAACAGGGCTAAAAACATGGCATAAAAAACCCCATTAAGTTCAGAAGAAATTTCATCAATAGTTAACAGAATAAAAATAAAATAAAATCCAAAGAAACCAATTTTTTTTCTTCATATTTTCCACAACTGTAAAGGAGTAAAAAAAAAAAAAAACCCCACCTAAATCTATGGAAAAATATAATCGAAAATATATTTAAGAGACCATTTAAGTTCTCAGTTGCTCTGGATTTATTAGATTTAATTTTTGTTTTAATCTATAAAAGGTCTCATAATATTTCTTCTAAATATTTTTTTTCATCCCAAAAAAATAAATAAACAAATTCGTAGCACTTCTGAACTTAAAACAACAGTATTTTTTGTTAATTTATGCAACAACATCAAAGTGTGTTTTCAAAATGTCATCAGTAGTTAACAGAATAAAGCTAAAACTAAATCCAAAGAAACTGGATTTTTTTAAATTGGTTTCTTCATATTTTAGAGTATAAAAAAACACTTAAAGCTACAGAGAAAAATAATAATAAAAAAAAAATTAAGAGACCATTTAAAGTTGCTCTGGATTTAATAGGTTTAATTTTTGCTTTATTCTATAAAGGTCTCATAATATTTCTTCTTAATATCATTTTTTTTGTCCCATACAAATCATTTATAACACTTCTGAACTTTAAAATAGAAGAAATGTCATCAGTAGTTAACAGAATAAAACTAAATCCAAAGAAACTGGAATTTTTCAAGTGGTTTCTTCATATTTTCCTGTATAGGAGTATAACATAAACACAGACAGAAATAGTCAGATGAATCATAGATGACAAAAGACGCAGTGATTTCACAAAGTTTACCATAATAAGCAGGCCCATACAAACACATGCTGTTGTACAGTGTCCAAAAAAAGAAGAAAAAGAAAAAAGTCAATGTCAGATTGTCAAAGGTTTCATTGCATGTGGACTTCCCGTCTTTAAGACTACACTCTGTTATAAGACAGTAAATTATAAAGGAAACATGACTGAATGAACAAACAAATAAATACCACCATTAACCACCTGCCGGGACTCTGAATCTCTTAAAGCAAATGAATTAGAAGCAAACCGATATCTAATAAATATGAGGCCATGTTGAAATGGGTATACTAAATGTGCATTTTATGTACACAACATAGATTTAAAACAAAAAGAGAGAAAGAAAGAGACACCACAGCTTGTTTCAGTTGTTTGTATGAAGACTGAAAATGATGGTGGTTATGTCATGCAAGTTTTGCCCCAAGGGATTGCAGGGGTCTTTTTTTTTAGTTTTGCTCCTCAGCCATAATCATGTCCCGCAAATGCTGACTTGCAAACTAGTTTTATACACAGCAGTAACTGAACAGTCATGGTGACGTCCCTGTTGCGATTTTTTTCATCCTAGGGGACATCATCATTCTACGTCCTCGCAATTCATAGTGGTCCCCCCCCCCGAAACCTTCATTTTGCACCGTCCCTGAGTATCATCTTCCCTCTTTTCTGTTGGCTTCATCACCAGGCGTTCAGCTCTGCGTCCCAGAGTGGCTCTGATCAGCAGTAATATGGCTCTTTGCCCCACAGCCTTTCTGAAACAAGGCTAAGGAGGTTAAATTCTCCTGAGAGAGAGTTTCTCACTGGTGTCTCCAAGGCACCCCTGCTCAACGTTTTTTTTTTTTTTGGTACGGTCCTGGGTCGGAAAGCGGGATCTCACAGTACAAAAACACTATTGTTGAAATCAACGGACTTTACTATGACGCACTTTAAAATGGGAGTCAGCGTCAAGAGAACGAAGACAAGATTGAGCACCGACTGATGAATTCGTCACAGACAGAAACGAGACATCGATGAACACTAATTCACCACACTGAACGCTTCGACAGAATGGAGCCCAGATACTTTTTGTTATGTTTCGTCGATAGTGGTTTGTATAGTAAGTGAACAGAATGCCACATTTCAGGCACATGTTCGGGTAAAGTGTGTTAGTGTTATTGTGTGTGTTTGAAAGCAGCTCTTCGACACAACCGTGGTCTCAGAATGATGCGTCCAGTATCTTAGAGTTAGAAGTGCTTTAATTGTTTGTTCGTTTTTTTTTCTTTCCCGAATGGCGAGGAGACCCGAGCCTCTGTGCGTGTGGGACTCCGGGTCAGGTCAGCACCGGATTTGTGTTTGTGTGCATGTATGCGTGTGTGTTTATTTGTGAGTAAGTGAGAATGGTCAGACCCGGACGTGTGGTCCGACCCCAGCAGTGAGCGGGACGGTGGAGCCACAGTCATAGTCCATATCCACACTTGTGTGGCCAGAAGGCATCAGTCCACCTACTGGATAAGCACGACCATCCACCTGACGGTCCCGGAAACTCTGGATATAGCTCTGCCGGAGAGAAAAACATATAGATAGATATATTCAATATTTTACTGCAAAATAATTAAAAACAAATGGTGATAACAAGATTCCATAGATGCCACAGTTTAATTATAGTTTGCTTAATAGATCTCCTGTGATATAAATGAGTCAAGTCACCTTTATTTCTCTAGTGACTATACAATGTAGATTGTGTCAACTACACTCTCACCTATTATAGAGCAGCAAAGTTCCTTTATTGATATAATGACAGAATGAGTTTCTAGCCTTATCAGCCTAGAAAATAGCAACTTTTCATTTCCTGTCCGTCTTGCACACGGTGTAACTAAGGAAGAGTCAAGCTTTGAGATATGGATATTATCGAAACTTTTTTTTACATTTTTTTAGCAAGATGCTAATGGTCTAATCTGGTTCAATGATTTATGCTAAGCTAAGCTTTCACCAGACTCGTAGATGGGCTGAAAGGATTCATAAATGACTCTAGGGGAGTTGTTCCTTTAACTATTTACATCTACCACGTCTCAAAATCCATAAATTCTTAAACATACAGAGTTTACGACATTCATTGAACTCATTTCAGCGTTTAACAATATTCCAAGCAGAAATCAAGCATATCATGTGACACAGCAGCCACATTTATTATTCAAATTCAGTTTAATTTGAATATACCTTTAAATAAATGTGTTTCGTCTTTTAAGCACATTTACATTTTAGTTTTTTATTTGTAAGAACGAATATTTTAGTAATTTATAAAATGTGTAAAACTTTTATGATGATATATATGATATATAAGCGTTTTTAACAGCAGATGGCCCTGTGGGCTAGTTTTTAACTACACTCCAATGCTTACAAGAAATAGCAGTTGTACGTTCGGAGTCATGCAAGTTGGCTTTATGCAACAACATAAAAGTAAAAAAAGCTCACTATGAAGTGATTTGCTTAATTATTGACCCTATACTTATATAGGTCCATGTGGTATTTGTAAATGAGCCATCACACAGCCACCGGCAAGAGCGTCAAAGTAGCCGGAATTTTCAATGGGAGCTGGCGGTGATCTCTGGTGATAAGCGGCATGGTGCATCTTAGCCTGTGTGGGCATTGAGGAGAGTTGGAATTAAGTAAACTCTATGGTAATGAGCTATAATGTGGTTCACCGGCAACCAATCGTAATGTAGACATCCACCGTTTAAGAGGATTCCAGAGAATACAGTACCGTGAACTTTGGTTGGAGATGGAGGAGAGTTTGATTATTGCGGTGGCCAGATTTCAAATGTTTTACAACGTGTTACTTCTTGGCACATAAATCAAAAAAGGTTACTGGTGAGTTACTGATGTGCATTAATGTTATATATTTCAGAAAAAATAAATAAAAGTGGGAATCGTATGCTAACTACAACGACAGTACAAAACGGTATTGCTGCTTCAGAATATTTCAGATATACAGACTCATATTGGGAAGGTGGAGCAAAGCAAACCACACGCAATGACTTGATCTTTCATAGTTAATTGAATTTGATAAGAGGCGCACAACATTATTCATATGCAACATTTTACTGCTAAAAAGCATGTTTTTCTGTAGGAATGCAAGTCACTTGTTGATATGCTGCAATGGCCCTTTTACATACAAGATCAATGTAGTGGATTTAGACGCTGTAAAGGCAGACAGTGTTGTCGACAAGGTGGCCAGAGCAAACTTTGGTGCTCTTGCCGGAGGTGGTGTGAACGCACAGTAAGGAATTGGATGCAAGCAGAGTATGGCTTGTTTGTAAAGCCTAGAGCGCCATCTGCTGATAAAAACTGATAATCTCAGAATCGATTCAAGAGAGAATATCGGTATTTTGAAAAAAAATCTCACAAAATCAATTTTTAGAGAGATTTTTCACCACAGCTCTATTATTCACCATCATTTCTGCTTACATAGAAATTGCATATTTTATACATAAAAAAATTGGTCAAAAACTAAATGAACACTACATTGTTAAAAATCACTGAACAGTTGTCATGGATGACAGTCGCTAAGCCAGCCTCTCTCTTTCTCTCCACGGCGCAGTGTCAGTCAAAGCTCAAAAGCAGATCTGAATTTAGCAGTCGATCATGTGATGCACTGAACATTCTAATCACACCTGTGTATGCCGTCATGCACATAAAAGGGTTCAATAAATTCTCCATCCAGATAATTACATAAAATATTAACTGTGATTAGCGTCCAAATCAACAGACAATGTTGTTTTGTAAATTCCAAGCATGCATCTGCGGTTTTGCGTTCTGCCACTTTAAATGGATTAGCTTATAGTCGCAATTGGCTATTTTAAAAATGTAAAAAAGGCAATTTAAATTAAGACATTAAAGTCTTAATTTAATTAATAATTCACCCAAAATTTGTTAGAAACCATTAACCATTAAAATCTATTGTAGGAAAATAAAAAAAAATACTATGAAAGTCAATGGTTTCCAAACTTTCTTCCAAAATATCTTCATCTTCATCAAAATATCTTCATCTTCCACAGAAGAACAAAAACAACTGGTGGGTGAGGAAATGATCTGAATGAAATTAATTTTTATTTATGGGTGAATATCACCATAACCATACCAAGCCAAACATGTTATAGACCTGAACAGTGCAGTGGTTTACTTTATATCCAATGAAAAGAAAGATATCCAAAGATGCCTTTTTAAGTTGTAAAGTTGTTGTGTTTTTGAACTAATGATTTATTTTAATTATTTAGCCGAACACGTTTACGGTTCCAAGATATTTGAAATGTTTCTTAAAATAAAATATATTGTGTTCAATGGGGGAAAAGGTAGTTGTTTTTTTTACCTAGACATTTAAAAAGAACATATTTTATAGCAGTAATCACAATAGCGTCATACCGTGATATTTTTATCCAAGGTTATCATACCATCAGAATCCTATGCCTACTCCATGACCATCTCTCCAATATGTATGCGTGTATAGATTGGTGTATAGATTAGATTGCTGTAGGTATGCATGTATAGGAGGTGTGTGTGTGTGTGTGGACTCACAGGAGAAAGCACGTCTCCATCAAAGCGTCGTATAGGGTTGGGTTTTCTGCGGTAGGCAGGCTCCGGATGCAGAGCTTTGGCAGCATGCGTGTGCTGTGCGCTCTGTGGCTGCTTCCTCTTTTTCTTCCTGCTGCTCTCCCTCCTCTCCTCTTTCTGACGAATACGCATGAGCTGAACCCGCCGCTGCTGACGACTGATCATCACTGACAAATAGACAAAGACCAGCACATAACATTAACACGCATTTTAAACGTTATGAGAAGAGAAATTGAACTACACGCGATTATTTTGTAGATTGTCTCATGTTCTCTTTTCTATATAACTTAAGTGAATAAGAATGTGTGTGAATGGGATAGCAGACAATAGGTTAAGTCATAACTCATGTGATGAAAGTGGTTTTATGCACGTCATCTAGATTCACCATTAAATGACAAATAAAATGAACTCTAAACTGTGAGAAAGTCTAACCAGCAATAATCTAAACTGTAAGAAAAGTACATACAGAAAGAGTTTATTTCATGCAAATATGAGGAATTGCTAAACATGATCTCACAATTGTATGAAATGTTTCCATAGAGTGGACTACAGAAATTACGGTTTATTTTGAGAACAATAGATTTCGTAACTGAAATAAACTTAATATCTAGTTACTTTCAGGGTTTCCCCTTCCTTTAATTTTATAGGGGTTTTTTTTTTTTATAAGAGTGCTTATAATATTAATACTCACAACTAACTTGTTAACAAGATCGTAAAATGTCTGATTGATAAATGTGTGCTAATGAACTTTATAAGCCACATTTTAGGCATAAAGCCAAAATGCTTACTCTTAATCTCTTAAAAGCAGCATAGAAAACATTTATTTAAAGGTGCCACAGGGTGCATTTAATCATTATGTAAAATTGTTCTCTGATCTCTCAGCATAGGAAGTGTGTGGTCCAGGTAAATAAAAGAATTCTATGGAAATGTTTTATATGCTCATTTATTACCAGAGGAATTACCCCTCAAATGAAATGCAAGGTTGACCATATTTGGAAGGGTCATGAATATTAATGGACTCTGCTCTGATGCTGGAGTACTACTGATCATTTTACACATGTATTTCAATTTCATTTGTCAATAAAAATTTGAACAAATCGAGTAGATTCCTTTTCAAATGACAAACGTTTCAACTGAAGTGGAAAAGAGTTTCACATTAGGAGCGAGTGAGTAGGCAACTACATTACTACAATTACTCTCTTTAGGCAACTACTACTCCTCCATTACTGCTCCTCTGTCGAGTTCCTATTCACTCGAGAAAATGACACTGGGCACTGGGACAAGAGCTGGGTGATATGACAACGCATAAACGCGATTTAAACACTTACACTCAGCAGTTTACACGTTTGTTACAGCATTACAAACATACTGGGCAAATTCCAACATATGTACACATTAAAATAGCAAAAGATTAATTTAAAGAGATCTCATGCCTCTTCGGAGTGACATTGAAATTTATAATGCATACATCCTGCATCCTGGAGAGCCAAATGAAAGCTCATTTACTCTTCCGGTCTCTCTCGTTTTCAAAATGAAAAGTCCCACATACATGCATGTTCATGTTTAATACAAGCTTAGATAAATTGAAAATATTGTTGTAATCTCACTAAGAAACATTGTGGCCAAAGCACTGCATGGGGTGTGCATAGTAATAATCTGATGTGCAGCAACATAACAGTTGGTGTTTTGTTCCAATTGGCAAGTTTTTCCACAGGGATATTACACTGACAGGATTTACATGAGCACTATCAACAATCATGTTTGAGGCTCACGGCATGTCATGCCTAGGTATGTCCAGTTTTTCCATTGTATTGTAAAAAAAATATAAATTAAAAAAAATCTCTGAATTTATAGTGTGCTTCACACATGTGAGTGGGCTTGACAAACCACCTGTAGACAACCTCTTCTTTCCCTATAAAATAAAAAAAAACACTCTAGCAGCTAACTCTCTGAGCACTAGCAGTTCCTTTGTAAAATGAGCACTTTCTGTGTGTACAGCCTCTTCCTGTTGAATTGCTGAATGTCTCCTCAGTTGTAAGTCTCTTTGGACAAAAGCGTCTGCCAAAGGACTAAATGTAAATGTAATGTTGTAAAAATTATTTTCAATTTCTTAAACAAACCAATCATTTCAGTTCACAAGACCTCAATGTATATTCAGGAATAACAGGTGTACATTTAGTTTAGCCTGTGTGTATTTTCACCCTCAAAGTGCTGGTACTGCTGTTCACTTGTATTTTACAGTATCACCTAAAATGTTCAACATTTTACCGTAAAAAAAATCCTACATGATTTGATAACCTCAGAATTAATAAAAACTACCCCTTTAAAAAGAAGTTTGACATTAATACAAACCCTTTACTGGACGCACACTTTCCTAAACCAGAAACAGACTCTCTCTGTGACCTGATGCTCAGCTCTGCATGATTGTTTCAGTGCTCATTACTCACACGGGCCCGAGAGCACACCGACAGACAGAAACCATCTGCCGCTCTCCACACAAACACATTCACCCAATCCTCTCCCTCTCTCAGTACAGTAAATCTACAGGAACAGTGTGTGTGTCACATACTCCAAATGTCTGTCCCTGACTCACCCTTGGTGTGGGAGTAACCTTCCGCCGTCACCCTCCATTGCACCAACACTCCCAGCAGGGCGAGAGCAGGCCAGGCTCCCAGGACCACCCACGTTGTCCAGCACACCGGCTCCCGGGGGCCCGTCTTCACCCGCTCGTAAATATACCTCACCAATTCGAAGAGCTCCACGAAGTAATCAGTGGCTACAACAATGACCGCAGCCCCAAACACGGCTGTGGAGAGCGTGGTGAAGCATCTCTGCCACTGTAGGGTGAGGACGGCGAACAGCATGCCCAGACCCAGCAGCACCCCCAGGGGCACCCACACTGACCGTGGGGGGTTGGACGAGAGCTCTTCCATGCCGATCAGGGTCCCGATGCCCACCAGCAGGCCCAGGAGCAGCCCTACCATGAAAAGGCCAACGCTCCGCACCAGCATGGTAACCAGGCCGCAGAGGGTGCCGATTCCAAGGCCGATGCCCACACTGGCCTCCACGCTCAGCTGCGTATCTAACACGCGCTCCTTGTAGCAGAGGAGGAATATGATGACGGAGCCGAACATCAGGCCCGTGAGGAAGAGTACAGCTTTGAAACAGCGGTAACCTGCAATTGAGAGAAGGAACTGGAGGTTAGAGCTGAATTAAGAATTTTAACCCAATGATTAAAAAGAAATTTAAAAAAAATACAGACATTTTTAGGTTGTCTCTCATTTTAGCCCCCGATAACCATATAAACTATTAAATTATCCAAATTTAATAAAAAAAAAAAAAGTTTAATTTAACTCATTCATTCATTCATTTTCATTTCGGCTTAGTCCCTTTATTAATCTGGGGTCGCCACAGCGGAATGAACCGCCAACTTATCCAGCATATGTTTTACGCAGCGGATGCCCTTCCAGCTGCAACCCATCTCTGGGAAACATCCATACACACCCATTCACACTCATACACTACGGACAATTTAGCTTACCCAATTCACCTATACCGCATGTCTTTGGACTTGTGGGGGAAACCGGAGCACCCGGAGGAAACCCACGCCAACACAGGGAGAACATGCAAACTCCACACAGAAATGCCAACTGACCCAGCCGAGGCTCGAACCAGCGACTTCTTGCTGTGAGGCGAACGTGCTACCCACTGCGCCACTGTGAGGCCCTTAATTTAACTCATTCTATGTAATTAAAAATGAAAACTAAGAAATGGCAATATAAAAACAACAACTTTAATTTACTTTAATACTTTTTACTATCCTGGGTTGCGTTTCCCATCGTTAGCCAACTAAGGTCACAAGTTCCGTCGTTACAAACATTCATTGATTTGGTGTTTCCCAAGTCTATCGTTCCAATGAACATTCGCAAACTTGTACGTTTGCATCTACACCTCTAGAGCTGTAGTTAGAATCATAGTTCCTGCCTGTGTTCTATTCCCAGTTATCTTCCCTAAGCCCTATTCATTTTGAACATTCCAACATTTAAACTGAATGATAAAACAAACAAACAACAACAAAAAAACAAAACATTAAAGCCATCTCTCTTCAGTGTAATTTTCTTTCTTAGTATTTTTTACAGCTCAGTTTGAGCGATCTTCAAATTGACAATTGCGCTCCCTTGTTGTGCACTTTGAAATCATTTATGCCATTTTGATCGCAGTCGTGGCTAATGATGAAAGCTATAGGTGACCTATGGAAAGCTGAATCTACGTTACATCTCCAAAGCTTGTGAAAACAAAAATATATAGGTTACGTTAATGGTTTCAATGGTTTTAATATTATTAAGTAGGATACTGTTTTTTATTTCTTAATAAATGGCCTACTATAAATTAAAACCATTAACGTGGTGATTTATATATGAGATTAGAATACATGTTAGCTTTGTGTACGTGGTTTTATGTTTTAGAATAGAATATGGAATATTCTCAATAACATTTGTAAAGGAAACATAGGCCCTATATGTGCCGTTTATATATATTTCAATTGATATGGAATGCAATTATATGGAGTGCATGTTTTTACTTAAACTAATATTGTTTTTGTTTTTTTTAAATGCATGTGCATGTAGAACAATTTCCACAAAAGAATTTTCTCTAAAGAAGTTGTTACTCCACCCCGGTTAGAGCGACATTATGGACGTTTTACCGTATACGGTTTTGTGAAACACTCGTGATTACATCGTTCTTTTCCCAAACAATGCATTGTACTATAATAGTTCAGCAACGAGTTATGTCGTTGTTTGGGAAACTCACCCCTGTGCGATGTTCTGTTCTGCCAGAGATGAAAGAGGATGTGACCACATCAAATTCACCTAAATAGTCTTTTGTCATTTCTTTTACTTTTTAGCCTGTCTTAATGCATTCAGTGTGTACAATGTCTAAGAAAATTTGCCAACTCAAATTAACCATCCGGAGACTCGGTGGTGCAGTGGGTAGCACAATCGCCTCACAGCAAGAAGGTCGCTGGTTCGAGCCTCAGCTGGGTCAGTTGGCATTTCTGTGTGGAGTTTGCATGTTCTCCCCGTGTTCGCGTGGGTTTCTTCCGGTTTCCCCCACAGTCCAAAGACATGCGCTATAGGTGGATTGGGTAAGCTAAATTGTCCGTAGTGTATGTGTGTGAATGAGTGTGTATGGATGTTTCCCAGTGATGGGTTGTGGCTGGAAGTGCATCCGCTGCGTAAAACATATGCTGGATATGGTTCATTCCGCTGCGGCGACCCCAGATTAATAAAGGGACTAAGTTGAAAAGAAAATGAATGAATGAATGAAATTAACCATCCATAGTAAAACACTCAATCTGAACCTCCATTATATAAATGGAGAGATGGACTACTGTCATGCCACTAACACTTCAATAATGGGCCATATTGTTATGATCAAGGTAAATTATAATTAAAGGAGTAAAAAAAAAAAAAGAAAAGAAAAGGAAGAAAAGATTATATGTCCTACATGCATGGATGTTTTTGTTCTCTAAATGTGTTCTCACGTTTAATTGAATTTGTATCAGATATGCCATGACAATTCAAAACCACAGTAAATGGTATGATAATCTCAAGACTTGATGGAAATTATGATTCTTAATCATTTTAATGTTTTGTGTGACTTATCTGAATGAAATAAAGTGTTAAGAGGGAAGGAGGGAGAATAGAAATGCATCCGATGGGTTACAATTGGTGGAAATTTGTAGAGTGTCTGATTTCACAGCTCAAGAATAGCACAGTGGTGCGAGATCACGATTCCTCTCAGTTTATTAGCAGTTTAACACTTTTCATTATCGGTGAAGGAAAAAAAAAAATGGAAAACTTAAAACAATAAGGAAATGTGACATTGAGGTTGAATCACGTAGGATTCCCTTTCATTTACAATACTTTCACTCTAGACTATGGTAAAGCTTCCTTTACAGGGTGACAGAAAACATGAGGAAGTCAAAAACCAAAGGGAGATGTATAATTTTCTGTCATTGACATAGATATACTTATTGACAACAAAAAAACAACACGGTAGGGATGTGCACAAAAATTCTGGACAGTTATTACTTTCATGTTATGCCCTTGTAGAAATTCATGTCATGTTTTCTAAATAAATTAAATAAAAGCATTAATTTTAGAAGCTGCAAACTAGGCATCATAGTATTATAATATACATGATAAAAAAAAACTATTATTCATTCATTCATTTTCTTTTCGGCTTAGTCCTTTTATTAATCTGGTGAATGAACACAGCGGAATGAACTGCCAACTTATCCAGCTTATGTTTTACGCAGCGGATGCCCTTCCAGCTGCAACTCATCACTGGGAAACATCCATACACACTCATTCACACACATACACTACGGACAATTTAGCTTACCCAATTTACCTATAGCACATATTTTTGGACTTGTGGGGGAAACCGGAGCACCCGGAGGAAACCCACGCCAGCACGGGGAGAACATGCAAACTCCACACAGAAATGCCAACTGACCCAGCCGGGCTTCGAACCAGCGACCTTCTTGCTGTGAGGTGATATTGCTGTGAGTGCTACCCACTGCGCCACCATGCTGCCCAAAACTCTATTTTATTTATTTATATATATATATATCATATTTGATACAATAGGTGTTATCAGCCCATTTGAGCATGTCACTGCTGTTATGTCTGTATGTGCAGATGCCGTTATTTAGAAATTCTACTAGGGTTCCTTTATATCAAATGTAAGCTGGACAAAGGCCTGTTTTTTGCCAAGTAAATTTTGTATACCTAATAGGGTTAAGGAGATTCATTACAATTCATACCAATTTAACAATCTAAATATGCTTATGTCGATGCGTCTTGTTCATTTTGTGGATTTGTCGAAGAAACAGCTCCCCATTTGTGTTTTGAATGTGGTGTAACAAAAAGATTTTGGGTTGAGTTAAGTTCTTATGTTTTTTAGTCTACAAATTTGACACACACTTTTGTCCTTTTGCCCATTTTTTACTACACTAGAAAAAAATTGTATGATCAATTAGTCATGACAAGATATGTTTTTAGTTCATTGTAACTTATTAAACTAAGTTAATTATGTTCTAACAATTTTATAAGGTTACGCAAGCTGTTTTAAAGTCAGTTTAACATAATGAGACAATAAGTTTAATGGACTCATAAGGTTAATCTGATTCAGCTTAAATATTTATGACAACCAGTATTTTTTGACAGTGTATGAAAACCCTACGTTTTTATCTTTTTAATACATTGTTAATTTTATTTATACTGAATGCAATTATTTTTATTCATGAGCAGAAATGCCTTAAATCTCCTTTGTTTTTTCCTTTTTTTCTTGCCAAATTTGACTCGTTTCCTCTTAAATTTACTACAAACAAGAAAAGTGCAAAATATTTGATACATTATGACAACCTTTTGAAGCACACATGAATCATTTATTTTTCTCTATTATGTAATAGCTTTAATTCATGCAAACCCATTCATGCAAACCCACATGTTTTTGTTTATTTTCTTCCCTCTTTATGCTCTCTTTACACTTAAGAGATATAATTGTCATATTTCTCTGTTATTGTACAAGTTTGACAATAAATACGATGCCATTATTTCAACAGACTTGCATACAATTTTAACAGGTTTATAAGCTTTTTATTTCATTTAAATCATAAAGGTTATGATAAAAGGTGTAAATGAGCACTTATGGAACCTAAGCTTTAAAATATGAACCAGGTAGGCTGGTAAAAGATTTGAGACATTAGCAAACTTGATCACATTGATAAAATAAGCAAAACATTATAAAATAAACAAGCACAGCAAGAAGGGTGCTGGTTCGAGCCTCAGCAGAGCCAGTTGGCGTTTCTGTGTGGAGTTTGCATGTTCTCCTCGTGTTCGTGTGGGTTTCCTCCGGGTGCTCCGGTTTCCCCCACAAGTCCAAGACATGCGCTATAGGTGAATTGTGTAAGCTAAATTGTCCGTGGTGTATGTGTGTGAATGGGTGTTTCCCAGTACTGGGTTGCAGCTGGAAGGGCACCCGATAAGTGGGCGGTTCATTCCGCTGTGGCGACCCGATTAATAAAGGGACTAAGCCGAAAAGAAAATGAATGAATGAATGAATGAATGAACAATTGCTGTGATGTTACTACCAGCATATTAAATGTATGTATTAAACCGCATGTATCATGTATCATTTTTTATTTTTAATCAATGTCCATTCATTGCTATGTTTGCATTTCTCAATTCATTAATAATAAGGCGGCTTAAAAGGCACAACATCAAAAACATCCATTAAATTGACTTTCAACATCAGTGGACTTTAAAAGAAAAAGATTAGGAAATGCCACAAAAGAGGAGTGTCCCCTTTAAATCCGTGCCCATCTCAAGGCTGCACTCCAGTTACACAAGCTATGACCTTATTTAGAACCATATCAATAATGAAATGTGGGCGGAAAAAAAAGTAGTCTCAGAATAAGTACATGGGTTTGACACAGAAACAGAATGAAAAATTTAAAGCCACCGCCGACATAACCCTGAGAGGTAACTGTAATAACGAGACTGTGAGCGTTGAGATCTTATGCCAAGTTTTAAAATCTGTATCCCAATATTGACATTGTATATAATTCAAATATTCAGCCTCAATATGTACTCTATTAATCAAAATACTATCCTAATTTTGCTTAATGTAATTACGCTATATGCAAATTGAGTGAATTCATAAAATTAAAAAAACATGCATGCAAACTAAAATCTCAGAGTTATAATTATATGCAAACGGTGGCGCTGTAGAGCATGCACTGGAAATAGGTTTGTTGTATTTTGATTGATTCTGTGTTATGTGCTTGTTTTTTTCAAAATAGAAACATGATACAAATATGAATTTAATATGAATATAATATGAATTTAAACAGTGCTGGCTTGAGTGTACATGTATAATAATAATGTTTTTATTTGCTCTATGCTCTGTATAAATGCTTTTTTGTTATGTATTTTTATTATATTTTTATGAAGCTCCACACACAACCCACAAAAAAAAAAAAAAAAGAGAAACATGGTCACAATTTCTTGAATCGTTCCTTCTAGTTACTAGAGCGCGTGTACGATTTATTAATTAATACCCTCATTTTAAGTAAATGATGTGTACGGTTTCTTAATTCCTTCCCACGATTTACTAAACTAAGTGCATGATTGACTAAATCGTTCCCTTGTTTGAGGTAAATTGTGCGCACGGAAATAATCATTACCTTCTAACAAGTGCTGGTGCTTCAGACCATGTATCGTATTGGGCTCCTTCGCGAACAGGCTGCTTTCTTTATGGTCCTGTCTTGATATGCTGATTGGTTATAGCTAGTTATAGCCATCATCACTACTGTAACATGAAGTATTAGTACGCAGACAGGAAGTACAACTACGTTTTTTGCACACATTTTACCTAGAAAGACAGCACAAATTGCTTAAAACAAGAGAACTAATTAGTAAAAAAAGCGCACTATTTAGTAAACCGAGGGAAGGATTTAAGAAATCGTGCACACAATTTATTTACAATGAGGGAATTAAGAAATAAATAGTGCTCACAATTTAATTTAATTTTATTTTCTTGCATGTCATGTGCGAGGCTCAACGGATTTTAAAATCTTTCCTAAAAAACTAAAATAATAAAAAAAGGACATTATGCATAAGCTTGTTGTGAATATAGCCTAATAAACACGCTCAAAAATACTGATTGATTAAAAAAGTAAACCAATGATCTCATTATTCATTCATTCATTCATTTTCTTGTCGGCTTAGTCCCTTTATTAATCTGGGGTCACCACAGCGGAATGAACCGCCAACTTATCCAGCATATGCTTTACGCAGCGGATGCCCTTCCAGCTGCAACCCATCACTGGGAAACATCCATACACACTCATTCACACACATACACTACTGACAATTTAGCTTACCCAATTCACCTATACCGCACATCTTTGGACTTGTGGGGGAAACCGGAGCACCCGGAGGAAACCCACGCAAACACGGGGAGAACATGCAAACTCCACACAGAAATGCCAACTGACCCAGCCGAGGCTCGAACCAGCGACCTTCTTGCTGTGAGGCGAGAGCGCTATCCACTGTGCCACCGTGCTGCCCATGATCTCATTAAAACCAATTTAAATAAATGAATATTATGAACATTCTTCTATAGTAGTCAACATTCGAAGTGGATCAATACCTTCCATCAAAGTTGTCCTACAACACCCATACTTGTCTTAGGACAATTTTGAAACAATTTTTTGATCCACCACTACTGTAGTTTATTAATATTTACAAATAGTCTCATTATTAAACACAAAGACTCACCAAAAAAGCAATAGATGATTCCGAAGAGACAGCACATGGAGCAGACCACTGACGGGACAACCTCATAGCGTCGCCCTTGTCCATCACTACAGGGCTCCAGCTGTCCTGACCCAGCTTCTCTTGAGGGAGGGGCCAGTTTAAAGGCCAGGGTCTGCAGGGTGGAGGTCATGCTGACCGCAGTGTGCTGGACCGACAGAACAAGCTGAAGGGAAGGGGTGACTGAGGGAAGGGGAAGGGGCTGGGAAATCAGGGTACACCTCGCATCCACATCAATCTACCTATAAAAGAGGAAGAGTGAGAGAGAACAAATGCATTATACATCAAGGCATTAAACAACACCAATCCAGATATATTTAAAAATAAACGTCAAGTCAAATTTATTTGTAAAATGCTGTTTACAATACAAAGGAAATGCTGATGCTATTGTTTAAAATACCTAATACCTTAACAGATTAGAGATGAATGATAATATACACTACACTTTATAACATAAAAATCAAGCAGTGTATTTCATCACTCCAATTTAACTTTAATTTAATGCAAATATATTAATCCAAAGAAAAACTTTTATTTTTTACTTTCTCACTTTCCATTTAATTCCTGTTAAATCATGGGAACAACAAGTGAGCAGTTATTATTCTTATAATCACTATTATTGTTATTATTAATACTACTTGAGAAATACACTATAGTGGACAACAGTAATTGATTTTTGTCATAATTCCTTTACAAAAAAAAAAAAAAAAAAAAAAGAATTGCTCCCATACATACATATAAGATTGTGCTGTTGTCACGCTGGACATTTCAGTGTACATGATATGGTCATGTTTGTTCTCACAATATAATGGTACAGTGCTTGTGAAGTACCTCTCAGAGACCTTCAATTTATGTGTTCATGTACTTCTCATATAGTGAGCCAAGGACCAAATGCGCTTTAGTATGCGTTTAATAAACTAATCTTTTATTTATCACAATCTGGTTCAGTGTACAACTTCATAATAAATTATAAATAATTTTAAATAGTCCATTCAAATAGTATTAACAACTAATTGTTTTTTTTTTTTTTATGACTGACGATTCTGTCCACGTTTTCACATGCGAGTCTTTTTGAGATTGATGAGATTAAACTACTTATATAAAATGAGATCAAACAACACAATTCTTTAGGTTTATTTGAGGCTAACTTAATTCTTTTATGTTCAATCTACTTAAATTTGTGTTGGGACAACATGAAGGAATTGTGTGGAAACCAGCATTTTTAACAGTGTAGAAATATGATGTGCTGTACACATTATACACACACTTTATATTTTTAAGATATAATGTTCAAGTTTTTATTTTCAGTGCAAGTATGTGGATAAAGTTTATCAATAATAGTTATATTTTTAGATGAAAGAATCATGCAGTTGAGGTTTGTTATACACACACACACACACACACACACACACACACACACACACACACACACACACACACACACACACACACACACACACACACACACACACACACACACACACACACACACACACACACACACACACACACACACACACACACACACACACACACACGCACACACGCACGCACACACGCACGCACACACACACACACACA
>CAIGQW010055671.1:7012832-7037560 GCA_903798125.1 Danio choprae | reverse complement strand
CCCTTACATAAAAAACAATTCTATCAACATTTTAGCTGATTGTGCAACCTCTCTATCTCTATGGTTAAGAATACACTATAGTATTTACTATAAATTACTATAGTATATTTTCATGTGGGTGCCTGACCACTGAAAATAGATCTGGCAGCAGATATCGCAGCCTCTGTTACTTTCTACCTTGCACTTTTTTTGTTAACATTTATTATCATTTATTTGTTTAGCATATGCATTTTCACGTTCTGATTCCAATGCCTAATTATTAAATTGTTAAAATGACTATAATTAAATGAAATATTCTTAAGAATAAAATATTATGTGTTCTTTGGAAGAGTGTACTTGCATTATGATGCTATTATATTCTGGCATTATATAATGAGTGGCATAAAATGGTCTTAAAATGATAATAATATAGTTTATTGCAATATATTTTGGTCCAATATATCATACAACAAAAAACAAATATCGTGACAGGCCTAAAGAGAGAACAATGTCAAATGTACTGTCCTGCCTTATAGACACACTGCATTTTTTGTGCATCGCATAAGCTGTAATTAGGTTTTTTGTGATTTGATGCAAAGATGATATAATACGTACATAAATACATATAAATGTTTTTTTCAAAATCAAAATATTAAAAACTTTCAAGGATTTAAGATGCTGATGAGCGTAAACGCGTCATAACAGTCTTGTGAAAAGGGTCCATTTGCTAAATTGAATTGCCAAATAAAACTTTATTATTTCTATGTGAAGAACTAAAAACAAATGACCAGTTATCTCAATATTCCCAATCTGGTCTCATGACAGTAAATGTAGATAAACTCAGGGGTCTTTTAAAACTTTAATGCATTTTGCCTTTTTGTTTACACAACAGCAGCGCTTCAGTGAAACAAAATGTATAATTTTGAAAATGGATTTCAAAGCACAAGTTTTTAAAAAGGAACAGTCCACTTAGTTTTGCACACATATTCAGGATCATTTTAAAAACATTGTTGTGTAACTTTTTAGAAATGCAAAGGAGGACTTATATTTTTAATATTTGACCACATTGTTGATGTGGAAATGTAGCCTAAAATCCTTTCTGAAAGGGTTATTTCCCCATAGGTTTACCTGAGGTCATATGTTCAAACAGACGCCACCTGCGTATGGGCAGTGTTCACATCATGAGCTCTAGAGTGTCTTGCTCTGCCTGTTGTGGGCCAGTGGGCTGGACACTTGTAACCACGATAACCTAATCTGACACAGCTGTTAGAGCTGTCTGGCTTCGATTTATCCTATTGTTCCTATTTGCCTTCCTTTTGCTCGGCTTCTAGGCTCCCGCTGCATTTTGCTCTTCCTCCCTTGCTGTTCTTCTGTAAAGCTCATTAATTACTTCCATCTGCGGCCGTTTACCTCAACTTGCACTTCTTTCCATTTAAACCGAGAGGCTTAGCGTTCCCCATCTTCATTCCCTAGAGGTGTTTTAGAGGATTTGGACACCTGTGCTTCTGTTTCTCACCTAAACGCACTCAGAGTTTGCCCCCATGCCACACTCTTGCATTTATACCTCTTCCAGAGCCATAACATAATCAGATTACCGACAAACACTATATGATTCATCAGCCACAGGTCCAACGCTAGTCATCCGGTCCATTCGAATCCCAGGTAACACATTCAAGCACTCATCAAATTTACATTACACCGCTGAACGTAAAAGCTTAGCACTCAGTGAGATTAAACCACTCTTTTGTTCATAGTCCCTTCCATTCCTGTAAGCCAGTGACCTTCTCCCAGAGGAAGTCTATAAGGTTAGTACAAAAAATAGGTTCTGTTTGTTTTCTAAATCAACTGCTTTGTTGCAGTGTTTTAGGGTTAATACTAGGGCTGCACGATACTGGAAAAAAATATTTAGTTTTTCTGCTAATATATATATATATATATATATTAGCGAATTTCACCAGATGGCTTGAATAGTTAAAATTTTTTTCTTGGGAAGTCTAACAGTATTCAAGTCAGGGCTGCACGATATTGGGAAAAAAGTGACATTGTAATGTTTTGTTGTTATGCGATATGAATATAATTATTTCACCAGATGACTTTCATTCATTCATTTTCCTTCAGCTTAGTCCCTTAGTTGGCGTTTCTGTGTGGAGTTTGCATGTTCTCCCCGTGTTGGCATGGGTTTCCTCCGGGTGCTCCGGTTTCCCCCACAAGTCCAAAGACATGCGGTATAGGTGAATTGGGTAAGCTAAATTGTCCGTAGTGTATGAGTGTGAATGGGTGTGTGTGGATGTTTCCCAGAGATGGGTTGCAGCTGGAAGGGCATCCGCTGCGTAAAACATATGCTGGATAAGTTGGCGATTCATTCCGCTGTGGCGACCCCAGATTAATAAAGGGACTAAGCCGAAATAAAAATGAATGAATGAATGAATATACATACATACATACATACATACATACATACATACATACATATATACATACATACATACATACGCATATACACACGCATATGCATACACACACACACACACACACACTTAAAAGAGGCTTTGATATCTTTGAAAAACTATACTGAGCATACAACAAAAGTTCACAAAAGGCCATTTATACTAAAACTAAGCTACAAAAATGAGTCATTTAGAAAATCATGATGTTATTGACATTAAAGCCATGAGCACATTTACATGGCACTTCCCACGTTTACAAAACAACACCTATTTAGTATTCAGCAACTGGCTGTTTTCTGACGAGTGACTCTGATCTTCACTGGCACACAGAGTTCCTTATGAAGCCTTAAAGGCACAGAAGCAAACAAGTATTTAATACTAAAACTTAAAAGAGAAGACTTAAGATGAAAAATAAATGAAAATACACCTGTAGTGTTAAACTGGGATGACTTTTGATGATTTCCGATGTTTGACACATGCCATTATGTAATAGAAAGATTGTGCTCCAGACCTTGCTGAACACATTCTGTTTGCGGAGACCATGGATTAAAAGGTAATGATATTATAAATAACGCCTGATTTGCACAGACTGATTCAAATGTATTGAAGCTTGAAGGAGCTTTGTATTCATTTATTTTAACCTTTTTAATCGGGGTACTATAAATAAATAAATAAATAAAAATAATAAAATAACAATAATAATAACAATAATTGTGGGAGTGTGGAATATAGATTTTACATTTTTGGTTACAGAAACTCATCTAGGAATTACCATGCCAGTGCACCAAGGAAAAACAAAAACAAACAAACACTTTTCACTAAGGCCACACTTACAAAGGCTGTCACATGCATCGTAACTGTAAACATGTCCACAAGCTGTCAACTGAGATGTTATTTTTCCAAAAGGTACAAATAACCTAAAGGGTCCATATTGATACCTTAAAAAGGTACATATCAGTACATAATATTTTCAAAAGGTATACTACTGTATTGTTTAGGTCCTAATATGACCCTTTAATGCCTTATTTCCACTGAGCAGCTCAGTTCAATACACAATGATTTGGTATAATTCACCCTGATAAGGCTCGTGTTTCCACTGCCAACAGTACCCTTACTGGTAGGCATAGTGCACATCAGAAAGATTGATTGCGATTGATGTCATTCAGGCAGTTCATGTATCAAGTCTTTTGCAAAACTCCAGTTCATCATTTCAAATAATGCGGTAAGCAAGCACAATGAGAGAAAATGACACCACTCACACTTTCCAGACGTTTAGACGCAACATGTGAAAGGCCTAAATAAATATGTACCTGTAGGTATCAATATGGACCCTTTAGGTACATTTTAAAAGGTCTTGTACCACTCAGTGGCAGCCTGCCAATGGTACCCATACTGGTAGGCATACTGTACCCCAGAAAGTTGCGATTGATGTCATTCAGGCAGTCAAGTCTTTTGCCAATTCCAGTTTATCATTTCAATATATGTGTGGTTGTACCGGTGTACTTTTATTTTTGAGTGTAGGGTGTTTTGTTCATCATTCGTGCTTGAGCTTCCCTTAATAGCCACCATGTGCCATTGATAGGC
This sequence comes from Danio choprae, assembly GCA_903798125.1. Taxonomy (NCBI): domain Eukaryota; kingdom Metazoa; phylum Chordata; class Actinopteri; order Cypriniformes; family Danionidae; genus Danio; species Danio choprae. Next base: position 7,033,550 of record CAIGQW010055671.1, on the reverse strand, counting down.
ACATATTTAGAGGAAGACTGTTACATTGACTTGAGTGAAGTCAATCGTTACCAAACTAAATTGTGGGTCCGTCGAGTCGCATTGTGTCCTTTGCTTGCTGCAGAAGTTGAAAAATGTTTAACTTTAAGCACCAATGCTTTATGCAAATACTAGTCCAGACGGTAGCCAATCATGTTTGTGAAATACCAGAGAATAGTGGCATGTCAAAAATTAGGAAAAGCTTATCATGGTTGGTAATCACCCAGTGCTTTATGATCAATCTTTATAACCATCACTACTATTTCTGTGCCTTTTTATGTCACGGTAAAAGCTGGATGTGATTGACTGTCATCACTATGACTATTGTGTCCGTGTGAGCTTCAGATGCGCCAAGCGTTGATGTCAACAGCCTGTGTGAACAGGGCGTTAGGGTTTAGGGTGCCATTGGGGATTTTGCTACTGTATCTGACACCACTTTTTTAATACCAGTTATTATTGATCTGGCTATATTACAACACTCTTTAATGCGAAGCACCTTTTGATCATCAAAAAGAGCATTTGATTCCAATCTGATTCATGCATGAATAACAAGGCACAGTCATTTGTTTGTACGTGTTTGATGATGCACTGAATGAGTAGCACTATGTGACCGCAGAAGCAGATCCAGCACCACCTGCTACTACACCCCCAACAAACTGCCCCGTCTTATCCAACAGCAGGGCCTACGTTCGCTCACGACTCCCTTAGTCACCCACACCCAACACCAATCATCTATGAAGTAACCCACCTACATCACTGTCAGCATGCATGTGTGTGTGTGTGTGTGTGTGTGTGTTTTAGGCATCGTCGTGTTTGGAACGCTTTCAGTTCCTGAATAATTTGGCTGATGGGTTGAACAGGGTGTATGTTCATTGGAGCACAGAGTTCCAGTCTCTTCTACAAGATCAATGTGTATCATAGTGTTGCCTCATTGTATTTAATGTCTTATCCAGCCTCCAGAGTCTCTCCACTTTGCCAACTCTTTATCCAGTTTTGCTCATGAAATGCATACTTCCTTGATTTTCCCTCTTTGTTTTGTTCCAGTGTGCAAGTCTGGCGTGTTACAAAATGTCAGCAAAAAAACATCTGTCCAGCAGTTTTTTTCAATTATATATCCAGACAGGTGCCAAAAACTACACCCTACCACTCGATCTTCCTATTCCACAAACATTTACATTGTTGTAATCAAAAAAACACACAAACTATATTGTTTTTGCTCAGACATGAAACCACCATCTCATTCACACATTACCTAGATAGCGCCAACACACCACCATCCGAACGATAATCCTCCACTAGCAGATTTTTTCCTATTTTCATGAATCGGAAGGTGCTCGTTGGCAAAGGCTGCTGCTAAAATATCTGCCGTCTCGGCCAAACCCTGCAGGGGCTGTTTTTCTCTCATCCCATTGCGGTTTGGACACTGCCAAACACCCAGCGTGGAGTTACAGAATTCCACTCCGGAAAAGATCAGTGTGAGCGAGTATATATATATACGTGTGTGTGTGTGTGTGTGTGTGTGTGTGTGTGTGGGTGGGTGGGTGAACGTGGAACACTGCCAACAGAAGAAAACCATGCAGAGCATTAAAAAAAGCAGGGAAAAATTAGATTGATGAAAAGCAATGAGCAAAACAAAAGAGAGGAAAAGACTGTGGTGATTTATACGAGACTGAGAAGGAAATACAGTGTATAGAATAGAAGAATTGATAAGCGGAAGGTGATGTGTGTGTGTGTGTGTGTGTGTGTGTGTGTGTGTGTGTGTGTGGAAGAGAAAGAGATGAAACCCTCTCTTGCATAACTCCTTCATAATGGATCAGTCATGCTCTGCTCATTCTGTTCATGTGTCGCCTGCAGGATCTGCTGACGTAGGGTGAAAGGAACCCACTGCCTGCTTGTGCAGAGAACTAGAAAATGGAGCTGGAAACATTTCACAGCTTTTCATTTCGAGTTCAATGAATCTGGCTAAAATGGATGAATGTGGATTCAAACTTATTTTAATAACAATAACTGTTTTTTTTTTCCTATCTGAATGACAAGGAAGTGAACCTCTGCTCTGCAGGTTCAAACAGCCAAACTCTGGGCCTCCCAGCATGACAAGGATCCAGTGAGGTCATGCTTCCGACAGCACAAGGCTCGGTCTACAGGAAACACATTGGATAAAAACAACAACATCGATTCAATGCAAAAACAGGAACAGATGTGAAGTGAAGTATGAATAAAATAACTGTGAAATAAAATGCAGGTAAAATAAAATAATTATTATTAAAAATTCAATAAAATCGAAATAATAATTGTAAAAATATGTAATAAAATCTTTAAAAAAATGTGAAAATAAAAAAACTAAAAAATGTTCTGTAAAATAATGTAAATTAATAATAATAATAATAATAATAATAATAATAATAATAATAATAATAAGCATGGGTCAAGCAAAATGCACAAAAGTATATAAAAAAAGAAAAAAATATAACCCGCTCCCACAAAACTAAGCAAAATCCAAACCAAACAAAAAAAATTTAAAATAAAACAACAAAAATGTTTTGTAAAATAATGCAAATAATAATAATTATAATAATAATAATAATAATAATAATAATAATAATAATAATAATAATAATAATAGCAATAATAAATAATAATAATAATAATAACAACAACAACCCAACAAATAAATAAAATAAACATAACAACCAAATTGTTTTTGTAAAATAAAGCAAATAAATAATTAATAATAATAATAATAATAATAATAAGTAACAACAATCCAAACAAAACATAACTCCATCCCAAAACACTAAACACAATCCAAACCAAAGAAAACAAAACAAAACATTTTTATGGGTATATATACACATTATATACATATAAACAACAACAACAACAACAACAACAACAACAACAATCCAAAAAATTAAATAAACAAAATACAACCGGCTCCCACAAAACTAAACACAATCCAAACCAAACAAACAAAACATAAATAAATAATAATAAAAAATATGTTGTAAAATAATATAAATAATAAATTAAATTACATTTATTCTGTAAATAACGGACCAAGTCAAAAAAATTCACAAAACGGTAAAAACTAACACAAAATTCTAATTAAATCCAACAAAACTAAACAAAATCCAAGCCAAAGCAAACAAACTGAAAAAAAGAAAAACACACATACACGCACGCACGCACGCACAAAAAACAAAACAAAACAAAAAAAATGCAACTCTCATAGACTACCTTTTTCTTCCCCGCAGGCTCTATCACTCTAATCTCTCATCGAACTACCATTGGTAATGAAAACAATCTGTCATTAAAGCAACCTTATGACTTCTGGATTGAATTCAAGTTCCTCTGGCGTCAGAGCTGTAATTGTACCCACAGGGGTCATCACGTGAGGCCAACAGCAGCAAAAAAAAACAAAAAAAAAAAAACAAGAGAGGCTCATGGGCAAAAAATACCTCCCTATGATCTCCCCGAAAAGATCTTAAGAATAATAACGTAAAATATATCTAGTCCGAAATCCGATCCCATTGTGATAAACTTATATCCAATAGTCAAATAAATGTCCAGAGGCAGTACTAAACGGATTAAACCAGATCATTCCAAGCCAACGTGGTGAGGTTACAAATTCAACAGGAGAAATCTACACGAAAAAAAGAAACAGGCTTTCCTCAGATTACCACACCAGATTTCACTACAATGCTTGGCTCTGACAGTGAGAAAACAAAAGATATTGTTGCTTTTTTGTACTGCAACTCTGCACAAATAACTTGTGGCACTGCTCAGACCGCTAAATAAAATCACAGCCAGCTAGAGGACGATTTTGTAGTAAACAGACGTGATCGCTGATGACAGCCCATAGATGGGGAAGCTACTAGTCTAGCAAACACAAGCGCATCAGATCTCTGTTTATGTAAGGTTTCATATATCCCGAATCAGACTGACATCTATTTTTCTGCATCATTAAAGGTCCTTTTATTGCAAGCCAACTACAAACATACTGAAGACATGAATAATTAGATTCAATCCATCCAAATAAAGCATTACAATTTGACCCTAAGAAAGGGGTAGTTCACCCAAAAATTGAAAAGTTAGTTAATTTACTCACCCTCAGACCATTGAAGGTGACTATTTTTTCAGTAGAACAGTAAAGAAGATTTTTAGCTGTTCATCCCTTAAATGCAAACGTAGGGTTTTGTCGATCAGCTGGTCTGTCTATGAGCTGACATACGAGCGTTCTGCTGATGGATCGACTGATCTACGCGGCTTTGAAATGCTTCATCTCCCTGTATAAACACTGGTTAACCATTACGGCCAATCACAGTCATTTGGGTTCACATTAAGCATGTGAACCCAACGTCCAATCAGTTGTTTTTAAAAACGCACTCAAGAATGCTTAAATATTAGCGGGAAACTGACATTTTTAACATATCAGTACCGATTGGTACCGAAGTCAATACTTTTGACAACACTATAAATTACAAATCAATTTTACGGTCTCTTCTTTATAACAAACATGCACTGTTTTAAAAAACGTTTTAAACTTTGCAAGACTTATTCTTGAGGTGCAGCTGATAACAAATAGTTACGACAGATCTTTTAAATCCCAGTTTCTTTGTCTTGTCGACATGATAATATGTGTTATTACTAGTGTTGTCACAATACTGGAATTCGATAACAATTGGTACTGAAATTTAAAAGAAACGTCCATTTTCTATGAAGATCAGCTGGTCTGTTTATAAGCTGACATACAAGCGATGCACTGATGAATCGACTGATCTTCATGGCTTTAAAACACTCCAGTGTCCCTGTATTTGTGGTTACACTCAGTAAAAAGCGGTGAGTTCGGTGAACTGTTGACCTTCACGGCCAATCACAGTCTTTTCTTTTGAGCATGTGAACCCAATGGCAAATCAACGATGTTTAAGAACGTGCTCAACAGTGTTCAAATATTAGCAGGAAATGGATGTTTTTTAAATTCCAGTACTGATTGGTATCGAATTCCAGTATCGTGACAACCCTAGTTATTACTGACTGAGACATGGTAATATGCTCCTGTCAATCAATTCGGTTTGCAGGGAAAACTACACTGCTTCGCCACAGCCTCAAAAGTTGCTGAGATTTGGATCCTGATTTAACATTAGACTATTAATAAAAAAAGGACGCGTTTATGATGTGTTTATACCACTATAATATGGCTGTGCACAAACTAGACTACACACTTGTCTATACTTTTGCAAATAAAACATTATTTCTCTCTCGCGCAATAATTCATTCCAAAAATCGTAACTACGAATGCTGATAGAATCTTGCATATCACAGCCAAATCGCACTAAACCTTTTTAGTCATAAGCAATCTGGTATTTTATCCAAGCATTAATGATGGGAAATGCCACTTCTACTTTGGAGCTGCAATTTGAAGTTAAATGGAAAATGGAAAAGCAACTAATGTGTAAAGCTTGAGTATAACGATATACAGATATATATATATATATATATATATATATCATTAAATATTGTGACATGTCTTGTTTTTGATTAATTTAGAAAAATTATTTTAGAGTTCACACTAGGGCTGACCAATATATCGTAATTATTGGAATATCGAAAATGTACATATTGTGATATACATATCACATGGCTTGCAAAAAACAAATGATTTAATACAAAAGTACCTTCGTGTACTTGCCACTAGCACACTTTCTGAAAGACTTTTCAGCATCAGGAAATGTTGTTACATGTAGGGTTGTCACGATATTGAAATTCGGTACTGAAATTTTAAAAATCTCCATTTCCCGCTAACATTTGAGCACTGTTGACTACGTTCTTAAACCGCGCTGATTTGCCATTGTGTTCACATGCTCAACAGAAATGACTGTGATTGGCCGTGAAGGTAATCAGTTCACCGAACTCACCGCTGTTTAATGAGTGTAACCACAGATACAGGGACACTGGAGCGTTTCAAAGACACGTTGTACAGCTGGTTTGTCTATAAGCTAACGTACGATCGATCTGCTGATGAATTGCGGCTTTAAAATGCAGTGTCCCTGTATCTGTGGTTACACTCAGTAAACAGCGGTGAGTTCGGTAAACTGATGACCTTCATGGCCAATCACGGTCATTTCTGTTGAGCATGTGAATACAATGGCAAATCAGCGCGGTTTAAAAACGTGCTCAAATGTTAGCGGGAAATGGACGTTTTTAAAATGTCAGTATCGATTAGTACTGAATTCCAGTATCGTTGCAACCCTAGTTACATGTCAACACGAGTCTCTATAAGCAAGTAACTGCTGGGTTTTTCCATCCAAAAATCTGTTATGTTTTTAGCATCATGCCAAAACGCTTCATGACAGAGCAATAGAAATCCTTTCTATTCCCTGAAGTAAAACACATATGTTGGTTATCTGTATGCAAACAGTTTTGTTGACCACTGAAATGCAGTGTATAAGAAAAAAGATAAGAAGAAAAGGAAAACACTCAAAATATCTTCATTTTCCAGAGAGAAAAAAAAAAGAAAAAGTTATACAGTTTTGGAATAAATCAAGGTTGAACGCAGATCTACTTTTTAGCAGAAAGTCGATGTTCTGCTGGCTGAACAACCCACACTTTCTAAAATCCTCAACAGAATAAATTTTGTACTGATTGTACTTACAACCAACAAAGCACAGCCTCCGTCCACATCAAATTACACATGCCGCCTACCCATGCCCATATCATTATTTCATGGACCACGGTTCAGAATAAACAGGCTCGTTACAGAAATGTCCCATCAAATAACAGTAACTCATTTCATAACTCAGTACAAGTGTGATGCTAGTTCAACGAGAGTGTTTGTGCGCATTGATATTTAATACGATTCTGCAGTACATGTGGCTTATGGCATTAATAGCATTATGACCTCACTCCCCTCCACCCTCTTGGTAAGCCTTTGTCTTTTCTTAAACGCCATATCAACTCTCAGTCTTTCTAGCTTTTCCATTGTGTTCTTTTAAGGTTAAAGCAATGACTAGCTTTCACTGCGCACACCATCTCACTCCAAAATTTTCTGCTCATTATTATCCTGTAATACTGAAGTACACACATCCTCAAACACCTATTAAAACCCACATAATCTGTTCTGCAACCAGAGCAACTGTTACGTAACATGAGGATAAACAGACTCGCTGATTGGGAATTATTGAAACGAAACAGGTTTGTTATTCCTTGCACTTTTAAATTTTCTGATTTAACTTGAAGTCAGGTTTGGAGGTCAAATATTCGTCAGAAAGTTGGTACATCAAAAACTACATCAAAAGAACCCACGCCTTGGGTGATTTGGACAAGAGACAAAAGGATCCCCATGTGGCAAACACAAGTGAGGAAAACTTATGTGACCAACCAGCTCGAGGCCTGCAGGACAATGGATTGGTTTGTTCATCATAAATTGCATCCGGGGGAAAAATTATTTGCCGTTTCTGTGTTCATAGAAGTCGAGCCAGCGTAAACACAGCTAAACCACATCAATATCTGCAGTTTAAGTCAACAATATGCTTCAAATTATGACGGCACAAACAAGTGTGGGCAACACATGTTTTGGTTAAATCCATCCAGTTTTGGAAAAGGAATGGTTTGTATCAAAACGAAGACTAAAGTGACACTTTGTAAACAACTTTCAGGCATTTTGTATGTATGATGAGTGGAATTTTTCAACCAATTTAATGTAACAGCAAAATGCTCACTAGAGAGCTGATATATAGTAAAAACTGAAGCTATTAATCTAGTTAAAGTGAAACTTAAGACATGTCTACAGGTTTTTTTTTTTGTTTTTAATACAAATCTTCATCCACATAACTCAAAAACACACTGTCAAGGGTATGTTGAATCAACAGGTGGTGATAAAAGCCATAGAATAAAGCCAATCAGAAACAGAATGATGGAAAAAACCTGCACTACAGTATAATCAGAGTTTCTGAATATCTTCAATATGGCCAGAGTTTTTAGAAAGTTAGTTTCAGTCACCTGATACTGCTTTTTCACATGGACAAATGGCCAAACCACACACACACAAAACGGTTATTTGGAAAATACCCATGTTCCTGTGGATAGAGCTTTACACTGTTTTTTTTTTCATGTTTAAGATGGTAAAGCTGTGTTAAAAGCAATACATGATTGAATAAAGTGCAATAAAGTGGCATGATCTGACTTAAGGGCTGAATTGCAGAAATGATTATAATAGGAAAACATTCACATTGTTAAAGAAGGAAGCATTTTTTAATTGCCGTTATCTCAGCTTTCGCGAATTCATCAAAAAAGCCACTTAACTGCAGAGATATTTCACCTTTCCTTTTTTACCGATTTTTCAGTGTGACAAATTTAAACCCGTTGTGAAAGTCACAATCACTTAGATTCCCAATAAAGCGACGCAACATTTGCAGGAAAAAAAACTATCAGGAGAGCAATTAGTGTGACTGTGGCTTCACTGCATCGAGTGAAATAGCACGTGTGTATCGATGCTAGCTAACTTGATCCAGTGTCCATCAGACAGGCCAAATCGATACAAATTAATAATTCATCTAAATTAATTACACTAAGACCTGACAGCAGACCAGGGAATAATCAATAAGACACAAGGTGCCAATCATCATAACCCAAACACAGTAAAAACATAACCTTCCATCCAGTCAAATACAGTAAAATCTGGTGGCATTACATGATAGCTCTGCTAAATGTGACCGTCTCAACAGGAATAGGTCTCCAGGCATGATGAATAAACTCTGATTGGATGTGAACGCTGACATCTAGGACAGATGATGGGGACTGTCCTGGGGGCATCATTTGTGCCATGCCACAGCTGCTGTACTGTACCACAGCAATCGATGGGTGACATGTGCCAATACCAAAGGCTTCCAGGGAATATCCACACTGGCTAAAGGGCAAATGACAACATCACACAAACAAAACGTGTGCTGCTGACGGTCACTAATTCTTTAAAAGGATCAATTTACTTCCAGAACAAAACTTTCCTGATGATTTTCTCACCTCCTTGCAATACAAGATCTTCATTTCCTTCTTTCTTTAGTAATTTAGTTTTTGGAGAAAACGTTACAGGATTTTTTTCCCCCATATAGTAGGTTTTTATGGTGTTCAAGGGTTTGAACTCCCAAATTGCAGCTTCAGTAAAGACTTCAAAGAACTCTAAATGGTCCCAGCCGAGGAATAAGTGTCCTACCTAGTGAAATAATCTGACATTTTCTTTAAAAAAAAAGTTTTTAACCACAAATGCTTCCCACTAGCTCTGCGATTCAAGCTAACTCCATTTGTTACTTAAATAGCAACTTTTTAAAGACCAGATCCTTTCACTAAAACCATTTCTCCTCTGCTGGGATCATTTAGAGCCCTTGTAAGCTGTAATTTGGAAGTTGAAACCCATGAGCACTATAGATGTCCACTACATGGTGAAAAATCCAGGAATTTTTACTCCAAAACCTAGATTTCCTTTTGACTGATGAAAAAAAATCTAAATTTTGAACAACAAGTGGGTGAGTAAATTTTATTATCAGAAAAAAGCAAGTGTAGATGCTCTTGGTTTACCACACTGTGAGTAAGAGAGCAACAGGCAAGTGCAGATGCCAGTCTGCTTGTGAATTGTTGTCAATGAACAGAAATGGGTACAACATGTTTTGGTTCTCTTTTCTCTGATGGTATCAGAGTCAGACCATACCTGGGGAGGATATGGTGATAAGATGAGGCAAACGTGCTAGTGAACATGATATAAATGGCAGCAGTGGCACAGCCAACCTCATGTCCTTTTGGAGATCAAGAGATTATGTGAGAAGCCAAATGTACAGTACCGTGTTCTTGTGCAGTACACAAAAGCCATTCTGTTAAAAATTATCCAAGAAATACTGGATTTGAAAGAAATTTAATGATATTGCTCTCTATTTAAATTTCATTATTTCAAAAACATATTATCGGAACACAAGGAGATGGCAAATAAAGTATTCTCCAAGGATCTATGTAATAAAATTGCTCCTCACAATTTTATTTATCTTCACATATAAGAGAAAATAATATTGAGCTATAAAAGCAAGGGGAGAAATGATCAGTGTTAACAATATCTAACTTTATGTAGAATATATATAGTTATTGTCACAGCACAAACATTTTCTCAGAATTGTGAGGTTACATTAAAAAAAAGTTTACATTTTAATAAGTTCACTTGCAATTACAAGACAAAACACACTTGTTTGCAGGTGTGTGTTTGTTTGTGCGTGTATGTGGCAAGTCGTGTCTCGTCTGCCACATCAATCACATAATGCAGCATGTAAACAGAAGTTATGATCACTCTTACCGCAGGTACGAACACACATTATTGTTCGTTATTGCGGTTAAATAAATACAACGCACGAGTGCAGACGAAATGTGCTAAACGTATAGCGTGTCATAAAATAGTCCTTTAAATATATAACAAAATCTTATTTGGACTGGCTGCAGATGAAACATGGCAAGCAAAGTAGGCCACGACATCATTTTCTTAAAATGATCGCCTTCCGAACACACGCATTTAAATCCCCCTATGCTACTACCCCTGATGCACAGCCATTTAAGCTGACACGCTTGCGTTCTGCACGAATGTCACCACCAGTGTACCAAGATTAACATCGGTGTCGTGTAATTCTGAACAAGGCGTCCAGACGTGGCCATATGCGCTCACCCTGACCGCGGTTCAGCATCCTGCTTCTCCCAGATCCCGGTCTCGTGCTTCGGCTTCGCTCGCCCGACAGACTAATCTCCGGCCAAACAGCCACATTCCAGTCCCATTGATCCAGCCCTGCACACTCGAGCTCTGTATGTCAAATAAAGCACTTGTTTGTTCTGACGAGCAGCTCCGGTGATGTTCCCCAGGTTTCCTCGAGCGTCTCCCGGTCGGTTTTTCGTTGGTTGTGGGTGCTGCCACTTAGTCCACGCACCGAGTATTGCTTTGCGTCCACTAATGCAGATAAAGCCCAGAAATTATCTTATATACCATGTCGTACGGTGAGTTGATTAAGATGACAGTCACTCATCAAAAAGATGCCGAAACACCTATAAATACCCAGTCAGTGAGTGCGGGGCGGACCGTGTTGGCCCGAGCAGGCGGGGTCACGCGGAGATGTAGGGCACGCGACTGCTGCTAGTGGAGGATCGCGAATTTCAACGACCAGACGCAAATCCCTGGGATTCATTCCGATTAATGTTAGTCTCTAAAGCTAATCTTTGTGGTATCGGAGGTCAAATCTAATAATAATAATAAAATCCATTTCATATATAATAAAACGTCTAGACTGCTGTTCTCGTCTAACAAAAACAACTGCTCTTCTCTGCATCTGCAACTGCATCGATGCATCAATTTTCTAAGCAACATATGCAACCCTGGACCACAAAAACAGTCATCAGTGGCACTATAAAAAAACCGTAAATAAATAAGATTTCTATCAATGTGTGGCTTCTTATGATACACAATATTTTGCTGAGATAACATTAGTTGAATATTTGGAATCTGAGCATTTAAAAAAAAGTATAAATTGCTAAGAAATTTTAAAGTTGTCTAAATTAAGTGTTTAGCAATGCACATTACAAATAAAAAATGTTGATAGGTTATGTCAGACATATTTACAGTTGGAAATGTACAAAATAACTTATTATTCTAATGAAAAATTCATAAAATTCTAATGATTTTTTACTTTAAAAATAGATCAATCATTTTGACCCATTCAATTTATTTTTGGTTCTTGCCAAAAACATAAGTCTGGTTTTCTGATCTAGTGTCATATTTTTAAAAGTATTTTATAGTATTTAAAGAATATTTACATATTTCAAAAGTATTTTAAAGTATTCGAAGAAGGACATAGTAAACGGTTCTTAAAAGTACTTTTAGCACTTTATTTATTATGGCACATTTAAAGAATATTTTAATAATTTAAAGAATCTTTTTGATTATTATTGAGTAGCACAAATGAGTGCAATCAATAGGTATGCTGATTATTATGTTATGCCTTTGTTATTCTCTCATATATTTGCCATATACTCCAATGTTCCATTCCAGCAGACAAGGAAAATAATGACGTGAGGAGGAACTTTACTAAGAAAGTGCAAAAACACTACTACCATCTGCTGGATTAAAGATTTATGGCACACAATAGAATGGAGAAGGAGGTCGGATAAATGGAGGTCGGAGCCAGCTCCAAGTGGGTGGGTCTTGAGCTCCAAATGGGTGAGCCTTGAGCTCCAAGTAGGCTGTACAAACCTGGAGTTTTTATTTATTTAATGTCTTATACATGACACAGTCCAATATTGTGCTTTATGAATGTCTACACCTACCCCAACCCTAAACCTAACATCACAGTAACCTGATGTGTTTTATTAATGTCTACTCCACCTACACCACCTAAACCCAACCTACATGTGGCGTAAGTCCCTCCCACTTGGAGGTCACCCAACCTACTTGCGGTGTAATCCCTCCTACTTGGAGGTCTCCGGGCTGCAGCGATACCTACTTGGAAGGATGAAACACAGAAGCTGTGGAAACATACCTCAGACATTTGTGTCTTCTGTGGAACGCAAAGAGATGTTAAGCTGAATGACAGCCTCCCTTTACTTTCATTGTGTGGTCTGAATGGTGCTCATGCAATGGTTTGGATTAGTCATGCGAGAATTCTCAGTCTAATTTATCTATTTGGGATTTAAAAGGAACCTCTTTTGTTTTGAAGGCCAAATCCTATACTGTGCCATCTTATGAGTATATATAGAGCTCAGTCGAAACCATTTAAACTCCTGCACAGTTGTAAACCAAAATGTTTGAAAACACCTTAAATAAAGGTTCTTTACTGACATTGATAGTTCTCTACTTTTAACAACCAAAGAACCTTTTCATTCCCCCAAAAAGGATTCTTTACATTATTAAAATATTCTTTAGATGTGCCATAAGAAATAAAATAAAGTTTATTATTTATTATTAGCATTAAAGTACTTTTAGGAACAGTTTATTAAATATTTTTTTTAAGGAAACAAAAGCTTCGAAACTTCTGTCATCTCTCTACTGGAATCTTAGCCATACCTCAAAAGCTTCACTCATCTTTGCTTTATGTTGTCACTGGTCTATGTAAATCCCACCAAGAAATCGCAAGATTTAAAGTTGGAGACATTAAAGTACTTTCTAGAAGCAATTCTTAAAGGAATAATTCAAGCATAAAGTAATTTATGCATCCACAGGGTCTCCAAAATGTAAGTAATTTTTTCTTCCATAGAACATTTAAAGAAATTTATAACCAAAGACATGGTCCTTTGTCATTCATAAAATGCAAAGGCCATAGCGGAAAAAAAAGGCAAAGAGTGAGGCTGCGTCTGAAATTGCTTACTTCCCTACTATGTAGTATGTGCAAAAGTAGTGAGCTGAGTAGTATGTCTAAATTAATATTATTAGGGAAAAAATTAGGCAAGAAGTACCCAGATGACCTACTACTTCTGACAAGATTCTGTAGTGCGCATCCAACAGACGATATACTATCCCATGGTGCACCGTGAGAGAATTCATAAACGGCAGTGAAGCAATGCAATTGAGACAGGTCATGTGATAACGACAAAATGCCAGATGTAGTATGTCCAAATTCCATTCATACTATATTGAACATACTTTTCTAACAGTTGTGTAGTGAATTCAAATTACATTTCAAATGTAGTACCTAGGCCACTCAGCTAGAAGGCGATTTCAGACACAGCTTGAGTGTGAGTCTTAAATATTCTGGGAAATGTGTATCAGCTGGGACAATGATCAGTGCAAAGACTTCTGGGAATTGTCTGGAATAATGACAAGAGAGCTGGATGGAGCCCTCTAGCAGAGTATGTGCAATCCAGCTGGCAATCATAACATAATACACTTTACAATGTTGGATTTATCATTTCAGTTCTTAAGACCTCGATGTACAAAGTATTGGCAAGAGCCATATTATTAATTTAGTTTTGCCTGTATATGTTTTTTACTATCAACATGCTGGTAGCTATTTGATTTTATTAATTGCTGGTTATTACCAGTTTTAGCAAAACATTTTCATTAATCTTTTCACAGATCTTTAATCTTAATCTTTTACAAAAATTTACAATATATGGACATTATTCCTTGTAATGTAACGCTGAAATAAACATTTGTTTCATACAAATTTCATGAACGCAACTAACACGTCATTTCCAGAATTCACCACAAGATGGCGGCATAATTCTGCTACAAGAACCGAGCAGATTACAATAATTGAGGCAAGAAAAATATATAGCCTACTGTAGTTTTGGATGTTAAACCTATATTTCTTTCAGAGAGGTTCATAACATTTAACGCAAGTTAAACTCTGTTTCTTTATGTGATATATAGTGGACAATAACTTAAAATGTGACCTCAGAGGTGAATAAATCTGATGTCTGGCGACGGCCTTTTCATAATGCTGTTCAGTTTTCTTATTAGCCTAGTGTGGACGAACATCAGGTAACAACGTTTTTCAACATCTGATACGATACAGGAAAAAAGAGACATTTGCAAGTGTCATGTAAATTTTGTGCAAATGAAACCCGCCCTGTGTGAAGCAGAGCAAGCCCTTCCTTGTCACATAGGCGAATGATGCAGCGTCTGAATGAATAAAAACGTTTACCGTTCGCGATCACGTCGATCCGTATAAAATATAGGTATATCAGATTTTAGATCGCAGGAGCAAAAAGCAAATTTGCATCTAAAGCATTGAAGGCCCAAACCAGACTTGAGAAGAGCATCAGGGCTCGCACACCCCGCCCATCGTTCAACAGCAGACCTGCTCTGAAGAGCGACAGGTGCGTGGAGAGATCAGCACCTTTACAGCTGCCGGGAAAGCAGAGGGGGCATGATTTTTGTCGACTATAAAAACCCGACACTGACCAGGCAGAGTCACTGGACCCGCAGGTACCGAAGCGAGAACGTCGACTTTGAGGCCCTTTATCACAACAATCTGGATATGAAACTGCAGAGGTGAGCCAGACAGGTAAAACAGGCTATAAAATAATAATTAAATGCTGCTTCATTTTTTTTCCAAACCATAAACAAATGCATTTAATCTAGTTTTTAAGCAAATAATAACCAAAATAGTTTATTTTTATGCTGTAGAATAACTAATTTAGGTTTCCCAAAAAACCTTTTTAATGAACAACAGTTCTCCAAAGAAACTTAGTTTTCTTAGTTTAAAAAAAATAATCATCTTTTGTTTGTACTATAAAGAAACCTTTTGTGTAATGTAAAGGTTTTTAGAAAGTTAATGTTCTTCGTGGAACCAGTAATGCCAATAAAGAACCTTTACTTTTATCACTGTAATTGCCTTAGCATTAGTTATATATATATAAAAAAAGTAAAGTAAATCTGAAAATTAATTCATTAGAAGGGATACATTTAATGCATATATTGTACAGGCGTTTCCTTTATCCTTAAAACACAAGTGCAGTGCAAAACTAAAAATGCAATAAAAGGAAATATGGAAAATTACTTCATACAGTACATTGTGCACCATTTTATGATAAAAAAATTACATCCTATAGTAAAAACTAACTGTAAAAAAAAAAAAAAAATATATATATATATATATATATATATATATTATATAAATATAAATATATATATATAACTGCACAATTCTAACCAGTTTGAATGCAGCAACTGCAAAAAAACAATCTGAAATGCTAAAACCTCCTGAAAGCAGAACAAGCAAACCAAAATGTTATTTCAACAATATATCTTATTTTTTATTTTTATCCTTTATTAAAAATGATTATAATTGAACTTTTGTCTTGCAGGTAAATGGCAGAGAACAAACCTGGAAAGTCAAATTAGGGGAAAAAATGGATTGAATGTGTTTTTTTTTTTGTTTTTTGTTTGTTTGTTTTTTTTTTTTTTTTGTTGTTGTAACTTTGGAGTTTCCCAGTGAACCGGCAGAACTTGAATAAAACTGCACTTGCTTTACGTTGAGCCACACGCACAATACATGTGGATTCAGTTTTGTTCGTTCGGCTCGCGTTAAGCAAGTGCAGAACTTCTTCAGTGCTATTTTTGGACTAGAAACTTTTTTTTTTTTTATTTTTTTTTTTTTTGGAACGTTTCTTGGGGGGTAAGTCTCCAGTAAACTATAAACGTGAAATCCTCACACAAATGATCATGTACCTTCTGAAACGGTCATGATTTACAATGTCATCCGACACAATGTTTGCCGAGTTCTCCACTTCCTCCTTGCTGCTTTTAACTGCTCACCTGTTGTAGTGATGTAATGGCAAAATAAAGTTTGTTTTTTCTTTCTCTCAACTCCTCTGTGTTTGTATGTTGATTTATCACACGTACGCCAGCCTGGTAACAGCGGAGGCATATGGTTGCGATGGAAATCTAGCAGTCAGTGGAGAGTTTGATGGTATAATGGGTAATCTACACTAATAGCTAACAGGTAAAACATTAACTAGAAGAGCCTGGACTCTCTCTTCCCTCTCCATCAGCCAGACCATCTGTTTCACACTGGCCTCCGTATCTCTCAAGTCAAATTCATTCAAATAAATTGCCATTACTCTTTTGGATAACACGCACATAAAGCCATTCATCTGTGGCTGGTGTTGTTACGTTGCCAGAGCAGCTTTTATAGCGCATATTTGCTTGCGTTCATATTACAGATTTATTATTAACTGTTAGAGTACACTGCGTTGTTTTCTATCACATCTGTTGCTTCCATTTAAGTACACAAAGCTCAAAAACCATAGAAGCGTAGTAATAAAAACAAAAGTGGTTTGCAACAGATGTGGATTCAGAGGGCGGTTATTAGATCTGAATTTAATGTTCTGCTGGGACGATGCTGAAGAGGCTCCAGGGGCCATGTGTTTCAGTCAAAGGCCATTACAATATACTAATGAAATATGCAAGTGCCTTTAGGCTGCCTCGCAGCCTGTGATTGGTCAGAGGAGGATCTTCAATTTCACCAATTAGACCGAGAAATATTGAGGTCAATTGTCAATATGCCCAAAGCGGTTGGAAGGAGGCTTTTGTTCGGGGTTTTAATCTGACAATCAAACACAAACACACCTACAGAACACGTGGATTTGCAAACACACACTCTCTACAAATATATTTATTACAATATTTGAGTTATTTCAACTGCTTTTTTTTTTTTGACAAACCCGATACTTGTGTTAAATAAAAAAATAAATAAAATAACATTAAAATTTAACCCAGGATTTTTTCCATATTTGTCTCTAATGAGGGTTGAAATAATCCACCAGATTTTAGAGAGTGTTTGCAGGTTTACGTCATTATCTTTACTGCAGTGACAATCCAAGCATTTAGATTCCTAAGTGTTTTAATACATTAAAGGCCCAATATGTAAGATTTTCCTCATTAAAATAACCCAAAGCCACTAGAACAGTGTTATGTATTTTGCTGACTTATCTACTTAAATTAAAAACAAATTTCAAATCTAGATAAATAAGAAGTTTTACGGACGGTGTCCTGTGTGGCCATGCATGCTAATGATGTCATACACCCTCTACTTCCATTTGCTTTTATAGAAAACAGCTAAACACCAATTATGTTGTTTCCACACACAGTCCTGACAAATCAAATCAAACTATGCCTTTGTTTGTTGTAAATATGCACCATCTAGTAGCGAAATTAATATACTTAGATTATAAATACTTTTTTGGTATTTTTTAAATTGTGCTAGACACCACTAAAAAGTAAATGCAGACCCAATAGAAACAATTATAAGCTAGCTCACAAAGCAATTTTTAATAATCCTTTCCGAATGTCACACTATAAGATCTCATAATGTTACGCCACGCTCACACTGCACTTTTCACCCCATAGACTTCCATCTGCGACAGACCGGAAACGCAAGCTTGTGCGACAAGTTTATGCAGTTGGAAAGTATAAGCTTTGTGAACTCTGACCTGTGAAATCGCATCACGGGACTGTGTGAGACTAATTGAAGATCAAATCATGACCTTTCTGTACAGATATTTCAAATATGGACCAATCGCTCGCTTTTTTTAATGTCTGATCATCTTGTTTAAATCCTGCCTCTTTTCGCAGCGCCGTACAACAGAATTTCGCATGCTCAAACTCTAGTGTGACCGCGCTGAATGACAATTAACATGCACCAAACGCAGACACCTGCAAGACTCATAAGGAGTTTGACATCAACCCATGACAAGTTCAGTAAGCTCACAGATATGATGAGACCTCACAGCAAACATAAAACAATCTTGATAATAAAACCTTGATAATAAAACCAGGAAAAAGAAACAGTTTCGAGATTTCCTTGAAGTGGTTTTAAATTGTCGTTGTCATCAAGTTCAACGCTTCTATTGGTTTGACACTTGTCATAAGAGAAGTCATATTGCAAGTGTCTGAAATCTTCATCTGAGGGTAAATTTGGTCATAATGGCCATTAATCAGCTGGCAGTGAACATGTCAAACCACCGATCAAACAACACAGATTTTAGCATTGTAGGAATCTTTTAGGATTTCAAAATTTCCCAGGCATCAAAATGGCAGAATGTGAGCAGAGCTTCAGATGCAGTAGGTTTTAAAGATTGCACCTGTGAGTTTAACTGAAGAAAGTTGACAGACAGACCAAATTTTGGAATTTTTGTCATGAGACCAAAATGTCAGAAAGTGCACACTTTTTCTTGCAACGCACTCCTGTTTCCCAGACGCAGTGAATTGGAAACATCGAAAAAATTTAGATGTTTTCAACTCGCTGCGTCTGGGAAACAGGAGTGCGTTGCAAGAAAAAGTGAGTCATGACAAAAACAAGTCATGACAAAAACAAGTCATGACAAAGCGAGTCATGACAAAAACTTTTGTATGGAATATACAAATTTCATCAATATTATGATAGACTACAGATTACAGACATACGCAGCGTACCCAAACACTGCAGTGCTTTTTCAGTTTCTCCATAAAAAATTGTATCAGAGCTGCAGCAATGGTTTGTCAGTTTGTCATCCTCTGAGAGATCGACTGATGGTTGACTAGCAACGACAGATGCCTCAGAAGCACACAAACCACGTTGAAATTGTAAAAGGAAACAATGCGCCTCACGCTTTCCACGTGTTATGTGAACTGCCCCTTATAGAGCATATACAATTATAAAAGTTCTATTTCTGCCATTCCGTCAGGTAAGCACTACCTACTGTCAGAAAGTGATTTCAGATTTCGCAGTTTTTTTGTTCGACTGAGCATTTATGCACTATGTAATATAAACTAATGTTATATGAAATGACAATAACCATATTTTTCACTAAATGAATAAATAAATAAATCTGCCAATCATTTTGTAATGTTAATATATTTTAGTCTTTTATGCAGTTGTTGCAATTAAGAAAAACCTTCTAGGGGTTTTATCCAGTTGGTGATTGGTCGTTAAGAATTTTAAATGTTAAACAGAGGGAAAAAAGATTGGAAACCACTGATCTAGATGGCTGCTTTTAATCTCGAAAGCTGTAAATGTGTCAGACATCATTGACGTGGGGAACCACCTGCTGTTATCCTCCATCTCATTAACCAGCTGATAGTGGTAGTTCAGTTTTACCCGTGGACCTGTATGCTATAACCTCAGTCTACTTTATTTTAAGTCACTTTTACATTATTTAAATACATATTGTAGCAAGCAAGCATATGATGGAGAATGAAAACAATGAAAAATTTTCTCTGCTTTCAGCTCTCACTCAGAAATATTATTAAAACTAATTTAAAATGAAGACTTATAATAAAAACGCTTGAATACCAATAATTTCTCCTGTTTTATGAAATATTAGTGCCCAATTAAGGGCTGCACGGTGGCGCAGTGAGTAGCACGATCGCCTCACAGCAAGAAGGTCGCTGGTTCGAGCCTCGGCTGGGTCAGTTGGCGTTTCTGTGTGGAGTTTGCATGTTCTCCCCGTGTTTGCGTGGGTTTCCTCCGGGTGCTCCGGTTTCCCCCACAAATCCAAAGACACGCGGTACAGGTGAATTGGGTAGGCCAAATTGTCTGTAGTGTATGTGTGTGAATGAGTGTGTATGGATGTTTCCCAGTGATTGGTTGCAGCTGGAAGGGCATCCGCTGCGTAAAACATGTGCTGGATAAGTTAACGGTTCATTCCGCTGTGGCGACCCCAGATTAATAAAGGGATTAAGCCGAAATGAAAATGAATGAATGAATGAATGAATAGTGCCCAATTATTCAGTGTATGACAATAAAACAACTTATTTTGACTTGTACTCATACACATGTATATATATGGCCGAGGTTATATTTATTTATTAAACAGATATATTTATTAAAATAATATTTTAGTCACAGAAAGAAATGGAAAGATAATACATTTAAATTCAAGCAAAATATTGCAAAAAAAAAAAATACAAACTACAACATTTCAACAAAATTGTATATATTTCTTGCTTCTATCGATTTTTGCTATTTTTGAAAATGTTATTTAATATTTTTCCCTAACATATACATTTGGGCTACTAATGTTTGAACCATTATTGTAAGTTACTTTGTTAGATTAGCTCCAGATTTGGCTTCAGTACTGACTAAACGAATGTATATGCACAAATATAATATTGTATAGCTTCCTAAAGAAAATATTTATTTAAATGAGAGATTTGTGGGGGGTGTACTCATATATGCTGAGCACTGTATATATGTATGTATGTAT
>CAIGQW010055671.1:6950197-6967327 GCA_903798125.1 Danio choprae | reverse complement strand
ATGTATATATATAATTTTTTTTGGCAGTATTTCATTTGATTTAAAATATATTATCTTTCTATATATTCTATTCTATAATATCTCTTTCTCTCTCTCAATGGGAACCTCCCAGCATGTCAGACTGAAAACCTAATATGTCTGGGAATTTAAATTGAATATAGCTGAATTATTCGACAACAATTGGGGCATAAAACAACATAAACACATTTGCAATAATTTATGATCAAATTCTAAACAAAGTTACACTCATAGAAGTTAGAGCATGTTAGACTAGAGGTTTTTATTTTTGAAAGATATTTGACTGAATATTTTTACTGAATTAATTGTAGGCCAATTTTGCATATTTTTAGTAATAACCAACTTTATTGTTCACTGAAAGATATAGTTGCTTACTTATTGAATCTTAAAAACTTGTTGAAACTTGTGTAACTTATATATAAGAATATAAAGCAGACATAACATAACATGCATTTATTCAAAATCCTTCAACCCCATTTAATTACAACCTGTAACCTCAGTTTACACATCAGTTTAAATGGACCCAGTGTGCTCTTGGTATCATTACAGAAGCCCATAATAAAAAGCTCTATGTCAGTCTGGCTTTTTAACAAATTTGGGTGTGTTGAAGAGGCAGAAGAAGCCTGTGTAATCATGTGATCTGGGCTTTCTGAGGGAGGCGGTGCATAGTGGCATTATTTAGTAAACTCTTGCCATACATTCCTTGCGTTTATCCCGGAGACAGTAAACAGCCTCAGTGTTCAGATGAAAACTTAGGAGCTGTGAATGAACAATGCCTGGCTCTGGGCCCCGAACATGATGATGGCGAACTGTGAAAAACACAGCTGTTGGCCTGGACGGTCATTTCTGTCCACCCGGAAAGCTCTTTGACCTTTGACCTACCCCTTTTTTTTTTTTTTTTTTTTTTTTGAGGAAATGGATAAAAGTGTTTCATAAAGAATCCTTTATGTTATAGGCCTACAATTTTTGAGTGGGTTCACTGCACCCTTAAATGTAATCTGGTGTAATATTTAAAATGAATGTACTTCAAAGACATTTCCAGTCTCACATTCATTCATTCATTTTCATTTCGGCTTAGTCCCTTTATTAATCTGGGGTCGCCACAGCGGAATGAACCGCCAACTTATCCAGCATATGTTTTACGCAGCGGATGCCCTTCCAGCTGCAACCCATCTCTGGGAAACATTCATACACACCCATACACTACGGACAATTTAGCTTACCCAATTCACCTATACCGCATGTCTTTGGACTTGTGGGGGAAACCGGAGCACCCGGAGGAAACCCACGCCAACACAGGGAGAACATGCAAACTCCACACAGAAATGCCAACTGACCCAGCCGAGGCTCGAACCAGCGATCAGCGACCTTCTTGCTGTGAGGCGAGTGTGCTACCCACTGCGCCACTGTGAGGCCCAGTGTCACATTATTGGTTTAATACAATACTGCAAAATATAAACACACTGTAAAAAATCCTGGGTTCACACAATTAATACATGTTGTCCAATGTCTCAACACAAATCAATTAAGTTAACTTAATTCTTTTTGCATATGTATGTGGCTTGAACATAAAAAAATCGTGTTGTTTCAACTCATTGAAATAATAATTATTATTTTAATAATATAAATAATTATTTTGAAGAAGCAGCAAAAGACATTTCGTTGGCGCACATCTTTAAAAGTAACACTCAATTTTACATCAAATGTAATTTCTGGGGTCATTTGAGTGCATTCAGGAGAATGAATTACTGCCACCTAGCGGATTTACAAAATTAACACATTCCCCTCCCCCCCTCCCCCCACAAAAAATGTATGTAATCCATTGGATCGGTCCATTTTTAAATAACACTGTCATGAGACTTTATATCTGAACAACAACAACAACAACAACAACATTATGGGACCTCATACAGTATCTGCTCCATAAACTGATATTGAAAATGTAACATTTTTTAATTTAAAGGGTTATTGTCTAGGTATCATAAATGGTACAAAAAACAGGTAATTAACTGCAGATACTTTTTTCTGTTATTATATGGATTTATTTTCATGAATATTAGCCATTGTTTTAGTTTAAAAAATGTTTTTTTTTTTTGTTTTTTTTGTTTTTTGTAGTTAAGCCTTACATGGAGACCACAGTTTAACCACCATGTTTAGCCTTGGAATTTGTAAAACTGTGGTTATAACCTATTATCCTGGTTATAACCTGTGGTGATCATTATAAGCCAATAGTCTATACTATAATAAAAGCATGTTCATTTTGTAATTACCATTATTTAAATTAAAGGCATTTCTGAAAAAGACAAAACTATAAGGTTTCCTCACAGAATGACATCAGTTATAATACTTTCAAAGTTGTAAGATTGTTACTTATTAGAGACACTTCAAAAACAATTATTACAGTATATACTCAAAATAATAATTACCCATGGGAGAAGACTTGCTCTGCTTCATCTTCAAACATACAAACCCTCTGTCAGAATATTCACTCTTTTAATACATCATACAAAGGGATTTTCTTTTTCTCCTGTAACAGCCGAGGGACAGAAAGTGTCCAGCACAGCTCCAGAGATCTCCTTCAGCTGGAGTTGCCCACAGGCGTGTGCTATACAAGGAACAGATGTGATGCTCCGGGGAGAACAGAATGACAGTAAAAGACACATTTGAGCTCTGCTTTTGAGTATATTGCACCGTATTTGTGCGCACTTAAAGTCCGAGTGTACTATAGTTATTTGCCTGTGTATAGATGATTTATGTTAACAACCGTTGCGTGCATAGCGCATGATTGACTTTGTGAGTATCTGTGAATCAATGCTTCCCTGAAAAACCTTTAATATCTGTGTAACTTTTTCATTACACAAAATGTCCATTGTAGTTGGAAAAATGATCTTTAGTTTATGAAAATGTTCTTGATTCTTTGAGAAACAATGTTCTTTGAAGAACTTTTCAGTATAGTGTTCTTTGGGAGTCAATAGCTGTTCTTCTATGGCACAGGTGTCAATTCCAGTTCCTGGAGGGCCGCAGCTCTGCACAGTTTAGTTCCAACCCTGCTTCAACACACTTACCTGTAGGTTTCAAACAGGCCTGAAGGACTCAATTAGTTTGATCAGGTGTGTTTAATTAGAGTTGGAACTAAACTGTGCAGAGCTGCGGCCCTCCAGGAACTGGAATTGACACCCGTGTTCTATGGCATTACTGAAAACCCCTTTTTTAGTTATTCCTAGAACCGTGAAATAATGTTTCGTTGTCATTCAGTGACAGTAATATTTATGTAGTTATGAAACAACTTACGTATTCTCATCTGTGCTAATTAAAATATATAAATAAATGAGTGATCATAAAAGATTGTATTATATTTTAATTATTAAACTATTCTGCTGCCAAATGGGTGAATCTGATGGTAAATAAATATATAACAATGAAATAGATAATATTTATAATAATGATGAAATCAATCATATTTATAAGAATGCTATCTATAGTAATAAAAAGAAATGTAAATCTGTGTACAATTTCATTGTTTTGAATGTTTTAAAACCCACTTTTGAGCGTCACGGTGGCACAGTGGGTAGCACGATCGCCTCACAGCAAGAAGGTCGCTGGTTCGAGCATCGGCTGGGTCAGTTGGCATTTCTGTGTGGAGTTTGCATGTTTTTCCCGTGTTCACGTGGGTTTCCTCCTCCTTATTTTTTATTTATTCTTTATTATTAATTAAAATATTAATAAAAAACTATAATAGTATTTAAAGATGCTAAAATGATATTGCAATAACGATAAATAACTGTAAATGCCAATGTTTGGCACAATGGTTGAAGTGACCTACACACACACACACACACACACACACACACACACACACACACACACACACACACACACACACACACACACACACACATTGTTATTTGTTATTCTTGTAGTTTTTTTTTACCTATTTTTATCATTTTGTTTTCAGTTTTAGAATAACTTCTCCTTTTTAAAATGAAAATGTTTTGTAAAGTGTGTAATTATTTATACTTATTTTATGTTTCTGCTTTTTCTTGTTTTATGCTCACACACACTCAAAATACTTTGCTGTTTGTTCAAACTACTTTAAAACGAGTTTAAAAAGAGTTAAAACAACACAATTTTTAATATTTTTTTGTGGTCAACTTAATAGTTTTATGTTCAATCCATTTAAATTTGTAAAAACAATTAAGTTAACCTAATTAATTTGTGCTAGGACAACATGTAGGAGATGTATGAAACCCAGCATTTTTTACAGCGCATGCATAAATTCATAGCCTGAACCAGTATGATTATGATCGCCCTCTAGTGAGACCCAAAAACATCCTAAACTTTCCAAGTCTAAAAGCGGTTTCCTCGCAATATCCAAGGGCAAACGACCAAATTCGCTTTTACCCCTAAATTACAGCTACAGCAGTTAATGACAGGTTTGCTGCGGTTTCGCAGATGGCGCCTCCTCCCTCCAGCGCGCCGGCGAATGGCAGTAATCAGCGCTTCGGCGTTTGCATTGACTGACGTCTGGTTTAGAGGAGGGGCGGAGTCTGGAGCGATGACACGTCAGAAGGCAAGAGACAGTCACGTCTCTCTTTATAGATGTGAAGCGACGCAGTTCTGCTAACAGCATCTCTTCACTGTTTACTGCCGGAGACTGGAAGTATGAGGATTTCAATGCTAGTGTCCCTCATCCGGCCGAGCGGGCCTATTATCGTGGGCATCTCTCTGGGATTCACTCTAAGCCTTCTGAGCGTCACCTGGGTGGATGAATCCTGCGACTCTGACTGGATGGGAGCCGCCGACGAGATGCTCATAGGGCAGCCTGGGAGCTCGAAAGGGGCCCGAAAGCCCAGTTCCATATCGAGCGGCACCACCGACACCGGGAACGCCGAGGAGGATTTTGAGCCCCGAATAGTGCCATATAACAAGCCTGCCCAAGATGGTCCTCCCAAAAAAGTTTTCAGGTGGGTGTAGCTTCACTAGGGATTCTATTCAGAGAGCATCCCGACTGGAGACTGTTGGCTCTAGGCTATTTAAAGCAAGCAAGAATGGTTAAGATTAATTTTCAAGAACTTTTGTGAATGAAAGAATAGACTAGGCTAATATATTCTTTTAGCCTATGTAATTTAGCTACTTAAAGGGATAGTTCACCCAAAAATTAAAATTCTGTCATAATTTACTCACCCTTTACTCGTTTGAAACCTTTATGATTTTTTGTTCATCTTAAATACACACAAATTAATTATGAAGAAAGCTGGGAGCCTGTAAGCATTGGCTTATTTAATTTTTCCTATATGGAAGTCAATGGTTACAGATTTTCATATTTCTTCAAAATATTTTCTTTTGTGTTCTTCAGTAGAAAGAAACCCATAAAGCTTTGAAAGCACATGAAGGTGAACTATCGCTTTAAGATAAAAGTTCCATGAAGACATCAATTTAATTCCAATCTATGGAAACCTTTCGTCAATGGCTCTTTAAAAATGAAAGTAATCGTCAGACTGGCGGGGGAAAAAAGATATTTGAAGAACTATTCCCTAAAAGGTTCTTTGTGGAACCCAAATAGTCTCTTCTATGGCATTACAGTGACCTGTGACCTGTATTTTTAAGAGTGTGCAGTTCAGTCAGATAGAAACGCTAACTTGATAAAATAATAATAATATCAAAAGCATGTTGATCACACATATTCTTTTTCATTCATTCATTCATTTTCATTTCGGCTTAGTCCCTTTATTAATCTGGGGTCGCCACAGCGGAATGAACCGCCAACTTATCCAGCATATGTTTTACGCAGCGGATGCCCTTCCAGCTGCAACCCATCTCTGGGAAACATCCATACACACCCATCCACACTCATACACTACGGACAATTTAGCTCACCCAATTCACCTGTACCGCATGTCTTTGGACTTGTGGGGGAAACCGGAGCACCCGGAGGAAACCCACGCCAACACAGGGAGAACATGCAAACTCCACACAGAAAGGCCACCTGACCCAGCCGAGGCTCATATTCTTTTTGTTATTCTATAACTTTTTTTTTCTACAACATTTACATATTTGTAAGGGGGGAAACTGGTGAACACTGGAATAAGACTCTGGCTATTTAAAGTGCAAATGCTCCTGATCTTGCCCCTTGGCCTCTTGAAGCTCATGCGGCCTAATGATGTCATCAGGTCACCTAAAGCTGGTTGTCAGTCATGGATCAGAGGTTCAGTAATCTACAACGACAGCCTTAACAAGTCAACAACGTGCTTAAAGGGATAGTTCATGAAAAAATGATAAAGTGAAAGACAACAAAATAAAAAACTTTAGTATTTTTTATTGTAACTTGTAGAATCTACAAGAACATCCTCATTAGCATACTGTAAACACACACAGCCTTCCATGGAAAAACTGTAATAGTACTTTTATGAAAACTGCTAAATACTTTCAGAATAAAATGGGACAAATATTAAAATCTATTTACTCCAAAAATGTGGCTATGTAGTTTACCATTGATTAAGTTGCTTATGTTATTGGTTTGTACTTTCACATTGTGTTGCTTCCACATGAAAATGCAGAAAAATCTGATATTTTCCTCACAACACTGAGAATGGCAGTAGAACCATAGATACAGCAGAGGTTTACCATTCCAATGTGTTATATAATATAAATTCATTCATTCATTTTCTTTTCGGCTTAGTCCCTTTATTAATCTGGGGTCGCCACAGCGGAATGAACTGCCAACTTATCCAGCATATGTTTTACGCAGCGGATGCCCTTCCAGCTGAAGCCATCACTGGGAAACACTCATACACACCTATTCTCACTCATACACTACGGACAATTTAGCTTACTTAATTCACCTATAGCGCATGTCTTTGGACTGTGAGGGGAAACAGGAGCATCTGGAGGAAACCCACGCAAACACAGGGAGAACATGCAAACTCCACACAGAAATGCCAACTGACCCAGCCGAGGCTCGAACCAGCGACCTTCTTGCTGTGAGGCAAGAGCGCTACCCACTGCGCCACCGTCCTGCCCCAAATAATATAAATGTAATATAATATTAAATTTCACATTCCTATACTGTACATTCATAATTAGTCTATATTGCATATTTGTGACCCAAAGTTTCAGTGAAGTTACCATAAATTTATTTAAGTAACTAAACAGGTGGGTTTTGTTTTAATGGATTGGTCCAGTGCATACATTTGCAATAATATTTGGTCTCATACACAGTGTGAGAGTATTTTTTATATATTTAAATATAATTTTTACATAGAATATATGAGATTAAATCTGCCACCATCCATCCATTTTCCAAACCACTTGGCCTATGTACTGTATAGGGTCGTGGGAATGTCGAATTGTATCTCAGGGTCTCAGGCAATAAAAATACCTGGGACGGATGGCCAGTCCATCACAGGCATACAACATCTGCAGACTGAGTGAAAAGAACAGATATAGAATGACATCTGCAGTTGGAGAAGTTAAAGTACTCTAAAATACTCTAAAGTGGAAAAACTGAATCCTCTTAATCTGCTTTCAACTTTGTCAAATGTTTGCTAAACTTTTTATCCTAAGAGTTTAATTAAGAGTTAATTTAATAAAATAATGTTAAAACCCATTTAATGACTTTAATATTTAATTTACATATTTAAATATTTTAGCTAGCCATTGGTGTGGACATTGGGAATTTCCTTTAGTAATTATGGAAAAAAATTTTATGAAATCAAATAAAATAATTAAATAAAAATAATAAAAAATAGAATAATTTTTTTTTTAAATTGCAATTTCTTTAACGTAATATCTTTTTACATTTTACATTACAATTCACTTTTCCTGTTGATAATGTTTTTTTTCTGTGCCATATGATCACATCTCTTTTCATAAATATGGAATAATATTTTAATAAATTAATTTTTTAATTTTTTGTTATTTTCTGTCATTTTTTTGTCATTTGTTTTTACATTATTGCTTTCTGTAAAAAACAAGGAAATCAAGTTGTTATTGACTGACAATCTTCCTCTCCACCAAAGTTCACTGACACTAAAACGTCTTTATTTTCTCAAATGCATTATAGCTGAACACAGCATTGTTCAAGACAGTGAGATTAGGGAGCAGTAGAGCATTCTCTTTTGGAGATATTTTACTATGAACATGTCATAATATGGAAAGAGCTGCATGAAGTCTTTTGTCTGTTATGGAAAAATGTCATCAGACAAGTTTATAAAGACACATTGGTGAGTAAACGATGACACAACTGTTCCCCATTTTGGCCTTCTGTGTGTGGTATGTTATAAATGGTTTGGTTGGTTTATTTGACCACCTGACACACAGCAAACTCGGCTGTACAGTACTTGCGACGTCCTAATATACAGTTTTGTTAAGAACAACATCAGTAAACTCTTGAACCTCTATTATTAGCAATAGACATATTTGTGCATTGCAAAGGATTTAACTTGTAGATGTAATAGTGTAATAGAAAATCAACAGACCCAACTTTAATGTCATGTGTGCTGCAAGTTCTGAGTAAATTGGCTAATGCATCAAAAGAGCTGTGTTCAATATAATAGCAGTGTGAAGTATAATAAGAGAATTCATTAATGACATAATGACCTGTTTTTTCATAGTATAGATATTTTTTTCATACAATAGATAAATCATCTCATTAAAGGCACAGTATGTGATGTTCACCACCAGAGGGCATGTGTTCACAACAAACAAAGGCGTAGTTTAATAATGCTGTCAGAATTCAAAATGTATTTTCATGGCAGTATGAAGCTAAGTAAGTAAGATGTGTTTGGTCTTGGCAGAATAGATCTATGCTGCTGCTGCTTTGATTATTGTCACAGAGCAAGTACTGACACTCGCTATTGCCAGTATATTTACAGACATGATGTCTGAGAATATAACACACTGCTGCTGCAAACATAATGTACATGTAACCCCTGTACACTTCTATATACAGGTGGAACTGGGGTGGAGGAGGGATCCGAAAATGCGCTGCACATTGCTAGCTTAAACAACACTGAGGCATTTAAATGTTGAGGAACATGCGCATTGGCTGCTGAGTCGACAGCAACCAATCACCTGTGCCATGTAGTTGATGACGTAGTAGGAGCAGATTGATCTATCTGTCTCTGGGCCCAATAGTGTTTGATGAGAAAACTTGGTAACACTTTAGTTTAGGTCACAATTCACGTTATTAACAAACCATTAACTAACACTACTTGCTAAATAAACTATTAATTAGCTGTTTATTAATAGTAAGGTTGAATAATAAGAAAGTAGGATTAGGGATGCAGAATAAGATCATACTTTATAACTACTAATGAACAATTAATATCTTAATAATAGGCAGGTTATAAGCCAGTAGTTATTAGCATGAATTGTGACCTAATCTAAAGTGTTACCGAAAACTTTGTGCTAATTTGAACCGAAGTGTGCAAATGTCTTTAGTTTTAGATTAACATTCAGATTATTATTCCTTTTATTTACCCCCTATTAAAAAAATTAATCATAACATTTTCTTCGTATTTTGATTTAAAATGTGTAATATTTCCACTATACTTGATATATGGAAATAAAAAAGCAATTTAAAAATATATTTTATACAAAAATATATAGTAAAAAATATAAAGCACTGGTATTTTTTAAACACAACTGTAATTCTGTATATTTTTCTCCTTAGGGCCAAGTATGCCAGCACAGAGCTTGGAATCCGTGAACGTCTCTTTGTTGCTGTATTTACCTCCAAAACAACCCTGAGCACGTTAGCTGTGGCCGTCAACCGGACCCTCAACCACCATCTGGATGGTCATCTTGTCTTCTTTACAGACACTCGCAATCGTAAAATCCCTAATGGGATGTTTGTGATTGCTCACGGGGATGAGCGTCCAGTCCCAAACATGTTCCAGTCGGTCCGATACCTCCTCGATCATCACATTACTGAGTTTGATTGGTTCTACTTTGTCCAGGATGACACATATACCCAGCCGGAAAGACTGAAGCGCTTAGTAAGTCATCTGAGCATGGACCTTCAGCTTTACATGGGCCATTCAGGAGAGTTCATAGGAGCCGAAACCCAGGGGAGGTACTGCTATGGTGGTCCAGGATTTCTGCTGTCCCGTGCTCTGCTTCTGAAGCTCCAGCCATTCTTGGAGCAATGCAGGACAGACATTATTAGTGTCAGACCCGATGAGTGGCTCGGTCGCTGTATCATTGATTACGCTGGCGTAAACTGTGTGGAGGAATATGAGGTAAGAGGTAATGATTAACTGGCACATTTGAGCAATATTTTTTTTTTAGGATTCGGAAATGAAAATTCGGTCATTATTTGCTTAACCTCACGTCTTTCCATTTTTGTGAAACATAAAAGCAGGCATTTTGAGAAATACAGGGGAAAGGTGTAGTTTTTTTGTGGTAAAGTAGGTAAAAATGACTTCATATCTCCAAAAACACGCCATTAATGTATAGCTGAGAAGTTATTAGTTAAAAAAAAGATATATAATTTGTATGGGTAAAATGTATATTTTTACTATAATTACTCTTTTTTTATTATTTATTTATTTATTTATTTATTTATTTATTTATTTATTTATTTATTTATTTTTACTGGATATTTAACAAGACCATACCCAGTAGTATATAATACAGATTAAGAAAAATTACAGACTGT
Source organism: Danio choprae (assembly GCA_903798125.1). Taxonomy (NCBI): domain Eukaryota; kingdom Metazoa; phylum Chordata; class Actinopteri; order Cypriniformes; family Danionidae; genus Danio; species Danio choprae. Next base: position 6,956,649 of record CAIGQW010055671.1, on the reverse strand, counting down.
CATAGATTTCTTATTTTCTCACTATCCCCTTAAAATAAAATAAAATAAAATTTATTTATGAATTAAAAACAAACATATCCTCTGAAAAAGAAAAAAACAAATGAAATTTTTTTTTGAGCCACAATTACTTCTTAAGTTGTTGGGAGCATATAAACCCCTGCGCAATTAGTAAACAAGAAACAAGACAGTTTGAGGGTTAAGCAGTTTTTCTTTATATTGTGAAAGTCAGCAGTGTCCATAATATCAATCTTTTATGAACTTTTCATTAATCTGTTATAAAACTTTTATGATTTTAGTTTTAGTTACCTTGTTACACCACAGAAGATGAAATTTGTTTTGGAAAAGTTTCACAACAGATGACGACATTGTCAAAAACTCTACACGGATCTGAGAAAAATGACAAAAAAATGGTGTTTTGCGCATGTGAGGCCAGTAGTTGGCGATATCACTTTTGTAAATAACAATTGCATGTCCACACACAACATCCACTCTTACACACACTCATACACTACGGACAATTTTGCTTACCCAATTCACCTATAGCGCATGTCTTTGGACTTTTGGGGGAAACCGGAGCACCCGGAGGAAACCCACGCAAACATGGGGAGAACATGCAAACTCCACACAGAAATGCCAACAGACCCAGCCGAGGCTCAAACCAGCGACCTTCTTGCTGTGAGGCAAGAGCGATATCCACTGCGCCACTGTGCTGCTTAAAGTCTTTATTAAAGCATTATAAGCCATGAACCAAACCAACAGACTTTGATTTGAAGCAAAGAAGTATATAAAAAAAGTTAACTTTTTAAGTCTGACAAAAAAGTTAAGTTCTTCAAGGAGTGAAAGAACTCCAATCCCGTGAAGCATTGTGAATGAAATGAGAAATATTAAAGTTTGTCAGCTTTATCTGTAGAAACAATATACATTGTTTCAAGCTTTTTCCAAAATATGCATCTATAAACAAATATCTAATTATTTTGAGAGCATATAGGGATCAGTTATGTCATTTTCAATATTTCATAGGAGTGGGCAGGGCTAAATATTCCTTATTTGTGTAATTTTGCACAGCATCATGAGTAATGTCATTTTTCTACATAAATTCTGATATTAATCTTGGTTGGTTTGAAAAGAAGGTGAAGTAATGCAGCGTTGCAAACAGATTGGTTTACCAAAAGCATATACAATCCTTTAACTACTTCAGAGCTCAGAAGAGGACAGTCTGTAAAGGTTTACAGTGCTATTATTACAAGTCATGATGTTTTTTCTTCTGGAACGAAACTATTGCCCTGTATAGACTGAGCATATTATTCACATATATTTGATGTTACCCTATTGCAACGGTAACTTTTTCAGAAACTGCAAACCTGTTTTCAATCTTTTGCATTTTCAATCCCTCAATATGCTGCTGTCGCGAAATGAACAGCCAAAATACCAAAGCCCATAAAAGTTAGTTTTAGTATTGTTGTTGTGTAAATTCAAAGTACCTTATAATACCCCTTCTAGCACAATGAGGGTAAATGATGACAGAATTGACATTTTTGAATTACCATACTTTTTATAAATGAAGCTTTGAAAACAAAAATTGTGTCCAGATCAAAACATATCAAAATGCATTCTGTTTACACGGCTTATATCAGTTAATTTTAATTCTTTTTACTCATTTTAGCAAAATACACCCGTTCCAGTTTTTTCGACAACATCAGCTTCTTCCCTGTAATCGCTGAGGCAGTTTCATCTCTCGCATCATGAGATTCCAATTAGTCATGAACTAAAATAGCATCTATCCCAGGGCAAATGTTTCCTGAGAGAGCTGTGTGCTGAAATAAGCTGAAGGAGGAGGGGGATTGAAGGCCTCAGAGCCTGAATGTACAGATCATCCTGGCAAACTCTAAAAACAGGCCTGTGTTGATAAAGTACACTTTTTTTCATGTTGCTGGTTTCCCTTAGTTGGCAATGTTTGTGCTGGTCACAAATGACTACATTTTTCGCCCGGGGTCTCCAGTTTCGACAGGAAACCACATTACCCAAGGGTCTGTGCTTTATTGAGAGGGTGCGCTGTTATATTTTGAGGGACTCAATGCAACTGGGATGCCAAATAGTCAAATCAATAGTTCACAGTATTTTTCAAATCCTGAGGCAGGTACATTGATTTACTCACACAAGCTGGTAGTCATCGGAAAAGGGTTCTGTATATGCTCCAAGCATGTATTTCATATAATCTGCACCAAAAGCAGTATGGAAGTGTGGTTGGTAATGGGCTGTTAAATTAGCATTGGTGTTTTAAATGAGATTGTACATGGCTGGTAGTCCTTTGCTTTTTACACTGCCATAGTTAAATTTAGGCTTAAAGGGCACCTATGATGAAATTCAACTTTTGTAAGCTGTTTGGACAGAACTGTGTGTAGGTATAGTGTGTCCACTGTCATATCGAAGTGATATAAACACAACAAGTCTCTTTTTTAAAATTCCTGACGTTAAAATAGGATCCAAATCCCTCCCATTTTTTTGTTTCCCCGCCCACCGAATTGATTGACAGGTGTCATGTCTCCATAATAACATATACACATGTCCACAGAACATTTTTCGCAAAGAAACTGGGATTAAAACATATGTTACAAGTCTCTATGATCAGCTGCACCTCAATAATTAAAGTTTAAAACGTTTTTAAAAGAGTGCATGTTTGTAATAAATAGAGTATAATCGATATGTAATTCTTAACCGCTATAATCACCAATGCCGCATGGTGTCAGTAAACACGCATATGTGTGTGGGTGTGACCCATCGTTTCAGAAAGACTTGAATAGACTCCACCTAGAATACATCAAATGAACTTACTTGGTATTTTTGACTATTGACCTTATTTCATCTTCATCTGTGTCTGTCTCTGTCACTGACGGCTGTTTATCTGACGTAACGCATGAGAAGCAGACACGCACGTCGGAGTGGTGGGCGGGGAGAAGCAGCTCATTTGGATTTAAAGCCACAGGCTACAAATACAGCTACATAGTCCTTAGACACTAAAATGGGCAGATTCGACATTATAGAATAAATAATCTGATGAGTATTTTGAGCTGAAACTTTACAGAAACATTCTGGAGACACCAAAGTCTTATCTTACATCTTGTAAAAGAGGTAAAATAGGTGCCCTTTAAAGAGTAAATAAATTAGTTCATGAAAAAAGGTCAAATTTATTTTACATTGTAATAATACTTCAAAAAATAATATTAGAATATTTATGGTGTATTTTGATCAAACAAATGCATTCACATTGAGCAATAAAGACTTAAAGACATTACAAATAAAATCCTCCAAACATTTGAACTTTCAATACTCTGAACCACATGTCTCATACATTCTTAACTCATTGGAAGATGATTTATGAGCACTTTATGAACACACTCCAAGCATGTATTTAATATAATATGCACCAAAAGCACTATAGAAGTGTATGGACTTCGTAAATTGGGAAGTGTGGTTGGTAATGGCCTGTTAAATTAGCATTGGTGTGTTAAATGGGATTGTACATGGGTGGCAGTCGTTTTCTTTTTACACTACCATAGTTAAATTTGGGCTTAGTGAGTAAATAAATGAAAAAAGGTACAATAGATTTTTATTTCTTTCATTTTCTTTTCGGCTTAGTCCCTTCATTAATCGCCACAGCGGAATGAACCGCCAACTTATCCAGCATATGTTTTATGCAGTGGATTTAGCAATTTAGCTTACCCAATTCACCTATACCACGTCTTTGGACTGTGGGGGAAACCAGAGCACCCGGAGGAAACCCACGCGAACACGGGGAGAACATGCAAACTCCACACAGAAATGCCAACTGACCCAGCCGAGGCTCGAACCAGCAACCTTCTTGCTGTGAGGCGATCGTGCTACCCACTGCGCCACCGTGACACCCACAATTATAATATTATAATATTTGTCCTGTATTTTGATCAATTAAATGCATTGCCGATGAGCACAAAAGACTTAAGAAAAAAACATTATAAAATCCTCCAACCGTTTGAACTTTTAGTACTCTGAACCACATGTCTCATACACCTTTACCTCATTGGAAGATGACTTATGTTACTACTTAGTAAGTATATACTGTAGTTATTTAAACCTTTTGGACAATGACGTAAAAGCAGTGACCTGGATATAAAGCATTAGTTCTCTCAGACCTGAACATGCCGGCTGGATCCAACATGAAACAAGTGAACGTCCAGACACAGGGATTACTTTAATGGAATGATGTACTACTTCTGCCGCTGAGCTGCAAAATAAATGGCTTCCTGTTCTCCGCAGGCCAGCTGCAGACCTGCTGTGATTTTCGCAGTTAATTAGCATGGTTACAACAAGACATTTAACAGCATTACTGCAAATTGCAAAGGTCTGCTGACTAGAGCTGGCCACAGTTAACCTAGTGGTGCCGTCTATGAAGCCGTGAATGCATTCTTGTTGTAGTGCCAAATGCTAAAAACATAATACATGTACAGTTGAAGTCAGAGCTATTAGCCCTCCTGACTTATTCCCCCCAACAACCCCCCCCCCCCACGTTTCAAGAAGAATTTTTCAACACATTTCTAAACATAATAGTTTTAATAACTAATTTCTAATAACTTTTATATTTGCCATGATGACAGTACATAAAATGTAACTAGATATTTTTCAAGATACTAGTATTCAGCTTAAAGTGCAAGGTTTTAACTAGGTTAATTAGGGAAGTTGGGGTAATTTGGCAAATCATTGTATGACAGTGATTTGTTTTGTAGACAATCAAAAAATATATATTGCTTAAGGGGGCTAATAATATTGACCTTAAAATGGGTTTTAAAAACCTTTATTCGAGCCGAAATAAAACAAATAAGACTTCCTCCAGTAGGAAAAATATTATAGGAAATACTGTGATAAATTCCTTGCTCTGTTAAACATCATTTGGAATACAATATTTAAAAACGAATTCACAGGAGGGCTAATAATTTGGACTTCACCTGTAAATGTAGTGTTTTGTATAACGATATGATCTCATTTCAATCTTTCTTTACACAGGGGCTGAGTTATAATTATTTTAGAATGGAAAACAACATGGACTTTCCCAGAAAGAATGACGGATTCCAGAAAGCTCTCACTGTTTATCCTGTGAGCAGTGCAGATCTTATGTATCGACTGCACAAACATTTCACAGAAATTGAACTGCAGAGGACCTATGAGGAGATCGAAAAACTACAGGTCAGATGCTGCATTTCACCAAAATTTCATTTAGACGTTAATATTGTTAGATTTATGTATGCATGACATGTTTTCTCCGCTACATTAATCATTTTTAAATGCATACCAAGTCACATTTAGCATGTCAAATGATCCTCACAAGTACACCTTTCCATATCCACTGGATTTCACAATTTCTTTTACACCTTGTAATAGCAAAAAAGGTTATATATATATATTGACAATGTCTCTAGTTATTCCAAGATCTAAAAGATGTTGTCAGGTAAAGATTTTGAGTAAATACAGTTGAATTATAAGCCCTTCTGTGAGGACTGTTTAATGGTGAGAACATTGTTGTTTTTTTGACACATAAGTTTTAATAACTCATTTCTAATAACTAATTCCTTTTGTCTTTGTCTTGATTACAGTACATTTTTTTTTCTCTTTTTTGCAGATACTAGTATTGAGCTTAAAGTGGAAGTCTTAAATAAGTTTATTAGATTTACTATTGGATAACAGTGGTTTGTTCTGTAGCCAATCAAAAACATAATAATTTATTAAGGGGGATAATAATAGACCTTAAGAATTGTCTTAAAAACGTAATTTTTTTTAAGACAATTGTTTGGCTTTTATTCCAGCCAAACAAAATGAAAGAACTTCTCTAGAAGAAAAAGTATTATAGAAAGTACTATGAAAATTGTCTTGCTTCATTAAACATCACTTGAAAGAAATGTCACAGAAGGGCTAACAATTTTATAAAAAAATAAAAATGAAATAATAATAAAAAAAAATAAATAAATAAAAAAAAATAATAATATATATATATATATATATTAGGTTTCCTATATATATATTTAAATACTTTTTGAATGCATGCCAGATTACCCTCCAAAATATCCATTTTCCTCATCCCATATTCAAAGACCTCTCATGTTTTATAGAGATGTATTGGATAAATATGCATTTTTGTCATTTTACTTGGATTAAAATTTTTTTATTAATTTAATTACATTTTTCAAGGTTAGAAATCACACTTTTAAAACTACGCTTCCTCATATATCAAGGTTTTCCAATACTGTTAGTTTTTTTTTATTCCTTTTTTTTGGTTGCTGCAGCTCTCAGGCCCCATGATTGAGAACCCCTGCTTTAAAAACTGCATATAACCATTATTCCAGTTGATAGTATGTGTGTTCAACATGTGCACTAGAAAAATGGATTGTTGTTTGCTTAATCTCTCCCAAAGTTGAGTGATTACA
>CAIGQW010055671.1:6926157-6949797 GCA_903798125.1 Danio choprae | reverse complement strand
ATTTATTTATTTAAGTGTCATAGCACTTTTGACAACTTAACAAGGATCTTACTTTTCACCCTTAGTCTGAGATAAAGAACGTCAGTGAAGTAGCAGCGGATGGAAACAAGAGTGCTCTGTGGCCAGTCGGCATCACCCCTCCCTTTGAACCGAAAAGCCGCTTCGAGGTGCTGCGTTGGGACTACTTTACAGAAGAGAACCTTTTTTCCTGCTTGGACGATGCCCCAAAATGCACAATCAATGGTGTTGATCGTGTGGACGTGATCGATGTCATCAAGGTTGCTGCTGAAGAGCTCAATAAAAAATACAACCCATTTGTACAGCTGAGTGAACCACATCTGGTGAATGGTTACAGGCGCTTGGACCATACTCGAGGGATGGAGTACACCTTGGACTTGCAATTCCAGGCCACGACTGAGTCCGGCCACCAGAAATCAATCACACGCCGTGTACACCTCGTGCGACCCCTCAGCCAGGTAGAGATCATCCCTATGCCTTATGTCACTGAGGCCACACGCATCAATATCCTTCTACCCATCAGCAGTTATGAGACCCATGCAGCTCTGCGTTTCCTAGATCACTGCTCCACAAACTTGTTTGAAACCAGTGAGAATGCAGTCCTAAACTTCTTGTTCACCTATGAACCTGCGGAAGCCCAAAAAGTGAGTACAAACGATGTCTTTAAAGAGGTAAAAGCTAAGATTACTGCCGTCGAGAGCAGATATCCCAATGTCAAGGTCTCTTGGATCAGCATAAAGACAGAAAGTCCTGGCGTTCTGCGAATCCTGGACATTGTTTCTAGGAAGCACCCATTGGAAACACTCTTCCTTCTGGCCACAGCGGACACCGTGTTCAACTCAGAGTTCTTGAATCGCTGTCGTATGAATGCCATCAATGGCTGGCAGGTTTTCTTTCCCATTCATTTCCAAGAATTTGACCCCACCGTGGCATATCCTGACCAGGCGCCCCCTTCCTCACCAGACCTCCTCAGGGAAGCAGGTCACTTCGACCGCTACATCTTCGAGGAGGCATGCTTCTATAACTCGGACTACATGTCCGCGCGCACTCGGATGCCTGGGGATTTGCAGGAGAACGAGGAGCTGCTGGAGAACCTGGATCTTTATGACGTGTTTGTGCAGTATTCGGGACTGCATGTGTTTCGCGCTGTGGAGCCTGCTTTGCGTCAGGCTTACCGCAACCGGACTTGCGATCCTCGGCTGAGCGAGGACGTTTTCCATCGCTGCCTTCAGAGCACTCTGGAGAGCCACGGGTCACGTTCGCAGCTCGCCATGCTAATATTTGAACAAGAACAAGGCAACAGCACCTGAGGAGCATTCAAGGAAGCAACAGACTGGCTAACCGCTAGCAGCAATGCTTCTTGTTTTGACATCTCTCAAGCAGCAAACAATAGCAAACCTCTTTGATTATTACCGAATCCATAAAGAAATGCTCTGAGAGGAACATTTGGAGACATTTAACAAGAAGACACTTGAGCACTTGACTCATGATTTTTAATGCACTACGAACAAATTATACTGTTCTTTCACTGTGCTTTTTAAAATATATTTTTTAAATTTTGTATCACGGTTATGATGTTTGTTTGTTTGTTATGATGACTTTCTTAATGTGGATTTCCTAATACAGTTTGTAAATGTAATTTACCTTACAGAGTTAAGCCCAAAGTATACTTTGCTTTTGACGCAGATGCTAGCATACAGTATGCAGTCAAACAAACCCATATCCTGTGTCTGAATATGCCCTCTTCAATACTAAATAGGTGTGATAGCTAGTTTAGATAAGGTTTTAGAAGCATAAGAGCTAATATATGCAGGGCATGGCTCTCCAGGACCAGTATTGGACACCTCTGGCCAGTCAACCTTCTGATTCTTACATTATCTGATGGGGCTACGGGTGAGCATTAGCAAATGAAGCAACACAACTAACATCATACATACAAATTTCATACATTCTACTCCCATTCACTCCATATAGAACATACATTTTTTAATGGTCAATTCAAAGCAACTATACAGTATGTGATTTCAGACTGTGATAGCCTTTCAAAGGGTAGTTAATTTAATTGCATGCATAAACAGATTTCTGTTTGTCTTGATCAGATCTATCCATGATATTCCTTAACATGATATGTTATAATTTGCATGGGTGTATTTTTAGGAATAGCCAACAATACATACAACAATACAAAAATATTTGTTTTTATTTATGCCAAAAAACATTAGTATCTTAAGTAAAGATGACCTTTTGTGAATTTCCTATGTAAATATATCAAAATGTAACTATTAGTAATTTGCATTGCTAAGAAGTGGACAACTTTAAAGGTGATTTTCTCAATATTAATATATATATATTTTTTAATATATATATTTTTTCAGATTCCAGATTTTGCCAAATATTGTCCTATCCTTGCAAAACATACATCAATGGAAACCTTTTTTATTCAGATGTATAAATCTCATTCCCCATAAATTGACTGTGGGTCATAAATTATAAAACAAAATATGGGTAGTTATGGGTAGCAACTCAAATTTAAGTCAAATATAGAGAAACCCAACCGTTTCATTTAAATAATATAACCCAATGCTTTGGATTGTCCATGTTTGACCCAAATTTTATATATAATATATGCATACAAATGATAAATATACATTATACATATAAATAAAATGTGCAAAGTGCAAAACAATGATAAAAAGTCATGTTTATGTTGCATTATTTTAAGTTAATCAGGTTTCAACCTAATTTTTAATTTTAAACGAAATTTAACTTGATGTTTTAAGTCAGCTCAATTGATGTAAGTTGAAATGACTTGTAAAGTTAAATTGGTTCAACTTAAAACTTTAAGTGAGCAACTAATTTTTAGTGTGCTGCATTAGACTATCTGGAGATTGTTTTGCTGCTTTGGTTAATTCTATTGTGCTAATTTGTCGCTTTTGATCAAAGAATCTTCTAGATGATTTAATGTAAATATAAACATATCCATCAAGTATGAACTATTCTACATCAGTGATTGTCTGACAGAGATGACCACCGAAACTGGCTGGTTTATGAAGCATCGCAACCACATAGCCTATAGCGTAAAAGCAGAAGTATACTTTGGGCTAGTTTCAGAGCTGGGAAAGAGAATGTGAATATAATTTTTCTACGGTGAAAGAATTTGTTTTGCACATTTTATGGTGCATGGCTGCAGCTGAGGGAAGAGATAAAGAAGTATGTTTACAACGATAAACCGGACAGTTCAGAAAGGATGAATGTATAAAACATTTTCCACAATGTATTTATAATTATTCCCATTTTTTGGTTGTTGTATCCACCCATGTCAGAAATGCATTCCTGTATTCCACCCACACTTCCTTTTCCCGTTAGCTGTGGCTGTCTGGAGCAACGAAACTATATTGTCCATGCAAAGATCTGTGCCTTGAAACTATGCAACCAACATATAAACACATTTTTAGTTTTGTTTTGCACATGAACCATATATTTAAGAACTTTTCTGTCCACATTTCCTTTATCAGAAAGATGTTTGTGTGCAGATACCAGGTGGAATTGACATACTGTAATGAGATAACAGAGTTAGTGCAGATGTTTACTGCGTGCTGCTAACAGAAATAGTCACAGATGAAGAGCTTAAGAGCCTCTAATTCTATTCGCTAAAAGTGTGTCAATGTAGGTGAGAGAAAATTTGGATCACTGTTATGTTACTGCATTGAAATCATTAAAGGATCTGTGTGAAGCCCTGTTAAAAACAACTTTTATTCACCAAATACTTCCACAGTAATTTGCAGAACTGCATGATGTCCACCATGATGGAGCCGCCAGACTTGAGCTGTGTTACAAAGTTCATACAAAGTGACGTTGATGAAACATGAAAGGCGTTGATGCTTCAAGCCCACTAGATGGCAGTAAAAGCAGATCTATTTCCCCTTGAAGTGCCGTCTTGCTCTGTGGAATTTCTGCATATTCAATCTGAAGACTCTGCTTTCTTTGAAATCTCATTTAAAGGGTTAGTTCACTCAAAAATGACAATTCTTGCATTGTTTACTCGTCCTTCACTTGATCAAAATTTGTTTGAGTTTCTTTATTCTGTTGAACACAAAAGGAGATATTTTGGAGAATGCTGGTTGCTATTCCGTAGTACACTGAACAAAATGATTAATTGGATTTACAATTTGTTTTTTGAGGTAAGTGGTTGCAAACAATTTATATGAACTGAACTTGAACATTACTAAATTTAATTTGTACAAATTCAGCTCATATAAATTGCTTGCAACCACTTACCTTAAACAAACTTATTAAATCCAATGAATTGGGGTTTTTTTTCGGTGTAATTATTTTTGTCCTAGCTATGAATGTCAGTGGGCCCCAGCATTCTTCAAAATATCTTATTTTGTTTTCAACGGTAGAAAGAAACTCAAAAAGCTTTAAAACCATACACTGTAAGAAGCGATTAGCTACTTTAGTTGACTTTACTTTAAAAAGTGAGTAAACCCATTGCCTTAAAATGTTTAAGTAAATGAATTATGTGCACAAATATAGAAATTAAGTTGTCAACTTTACCATTCTAAGTTACAACGAATTTACACACTTTTTAAAGTAATGTCAATGGAGTAAGAGCAATGGCTTTACTCACTTTTTGTAACCAATTGAAAAGTTCAAATGTAAAAACCTCTAAGTGCCATTTGAAATTTCCATAGAAAATGAGCATTATTCTCAGCCTCCTTTGTTTATGTTGAGTTATTTCACTTTGAAGACCATGAAAAGAACTTATTCTTTGCCACGAAAGTGAAATTATTGAACCTACACACAGGAGCCTGATAAAAATGATCATTTTTGAAGACATTTTCAGACAGCATTTAGAGGTTTTTGCATCTGAACTCTACAATTGCTTTTTTTTTTATAGTGTATGAGGGAATATTTTCATTTTTGGGCGCACTGTCCCTTTAAGAAGCAAACTTATATAAAAAGTAATTTCACTTGTTGTGGTTTAAATGCTATACCTTTTACTTAATATTACTGTGTTCTAGTGCTTTGTTTATGATCATATGGAGAAAAAAAAAACTGTTATAACTTTAAATTGATCTATTTGTATTTGAATGTGCTTGTATTTGAAAATAAATCTCTATCATATTTACTTTTTTAATTTTATTACAAAGGATATTATTTAGTGGTGTTGTTTTTATTTTATTAATATTATTATTTTTTTTTTCACTACAGATGATTTCAGAAAACCGTGCTCTAGTATTGTGTTTCAAATCTAGAGACAGACTGCTTCATTATAAGGACTTTCGCACAATGCAAAAGTTACATAAGACTGAAAAAGAACATAACACCTACTCACAGAGAGAGACGAGTGGTATATTTGAGCTTTTTCTCCTACTGAGAAGACTCATTATGTTATTAAGAAATGTGAACAGGTGAAATGGTGCAAGCGCTGTACATTAACAAAAGCAGAACTGCAGAGAAACCAATGTTTTCTGCACTTCGGCTCTCTTTTTTTTTGGCCCATTTAGTTCCTGTTTGTCCAGTGTGAATTATATGCCAAATTTGAGTGGCGCCGTGGTCATGTTCTTTTATGAAGTCCATGATATGTCCATCCAGAGAGGAAAAAAGAAAAATCGACAAAAACACATGTGGTTTTTTCATTGTGACTAGTTTGAACCGGTTTCACATGAGGTCCTGGATTATGCTTTGGCTGTAGCTTTTATAAGTGAAAAAAGGAGAAAAGAAATGTGTACGGGATCCATCCAGGACCGTAATGTCAAGTTCGATGATATGAAAAAATGAACAGACAGAAGTCGTCCTTTAACAAGCAAAGTCCTGCTGTACGGCTGGTTGTGCATTGTGATGATTTGGTAATATCGAAGTTGGATGTGCGCTGTGTGGTTGAGCCACATCATTAGCTGCCTGTTGACAAACAAATCACATCATTAATTATTAGCTGCGGTGTGTGTGTGGAATACACTTTATTTCCCGGACTCACTTTGACTTTGACTTCTTCAAACCTGACTGTAGCTATTGCTCCGGCGGTTAGCTGAGCTTTCAGGTTCTGCTCCCGCAGGTTCTTGGTTCTCTGGATCTGCTCTTGGATCAAGTTCCGTTGGTTTGTTTGTTTCTGGCTCTTCTTTGGTTTCAGGAGTTGCTTGATTTTGTTTTTGACTACCTGTAAATGCAAAGATTAAAATGTTATGCGATGTTGTGTATTTGTTTGTTCACGTACAGTAAATATCTTTTCTCAATGAAGTGAAGTTACCTCATAGATGTAGTCCAGTATTTCCAGTATGGTAAGAATACTGGCTCCAATGAAGAGCCCCATCTGTCCACCAATGTCTCCTGAAAATGGAAACCACACAGCGATGGCATCAAAATGGACTAAAACTGCTAAAATGTCTCAAATCAAGTTGATCTACCATAATACCAGCAAAGACTGTCATCCAACAAACACTACATTTTATTTTTATTTTTTTTAAAGTCAACCATTTTTCAGAACACAGTACTCCTTGCAGTTTGGTACAGCATTTTATTTTACAATTAAATTTGCTCTAAAACTACTAAAACACTTCATACAGCCTCAAAGTCTCAAATCAACTCATTATTACCTAACTCAAAGTAGTAACACAGCAAACATACGATGCTTTATCATTCAAAAATAACCTAAAACATATAACTTATACATTCTGTTTTAAAAAGTGACAAATTTCCTTTTGATGAAAGGATCCTTATGATGTTAAAAATAATGTAATATTAATATAAGAAATTATTAATATAAGAATTTATATATCCTTGATGACTTTCTTCAAGAAATAGTTCACCCAAAACAAATAATCATATTTTTTTCCCTCAGTAAAACAAGATTCATTTAGCTGAAACCTTGTGAAATGTCTAACTTTGGTGTTTTATAAATTTACACAGAGTAAAAAAAATTATTTGTTGACATTAATGTGATAGTTTGCTGAATAAAAATGCAGTTAATTTAGCAAAACACCACAAAAAGCATAAAAGGGCCCTTTAAAGTGGCAGATTTAACAGCAATTCTATTCGGCAAACTGTTGCATTAATGTCAACAACATACAGTAGTGTGCAGTCTTGTTGTTTGAACATGAAAAAGATCTACAAAGCAAAAAGGCAACTCCAAAGCAAGGTTTTCTCTAGATCTATAAGCACAGTTTCTCCCCCAAAGTCCTCCATTGTAGTCCTGAGTTTTATTCTGGGAACAAACATGTCACAGCATCCCAGATTTAAACAATTTAGCCTAAATCATGCCTAGTGGGCAAGTCCTGGTTGAATCGTCTGTGTAACAGTAGTGCGTTTTGCTACTATTGTGCTTCCAGCATGTCCAATAGATCCTGCTCCACAGATCTAATACGCTAATATACATGCATTTTCTTCTCCAACTGTTAAATTCACAGACATAACCAACATTACATAAACGTATGTGATTTTTTTTCTTATGTTCTTTTGACATAAGTTTGTGTGTATTTGACATAACGCAAAACAACATAGTTTAAAACTCAGGTAACATCTTCTGGCAGTCGCTATTTTGTGTGCACCCTTAAAGGAATACACTGTTAAAAAAAATATACGCAAAAAAGCCATTTTCCCTATTTTGTAATTCATGATTTTTCTTTTTCACGTTTATTTATGCTTTTGAATTGCTTTCTTCCAACAACTTTTAACCTTGAAATGTAAGAAAAAGTGACTTTAATTAACATTTTTAATGGTTTAAGGTCATATGTTGTCTGGAGTGGTGTTGTACAATCGTGGCCAAAAGTTTTGAGAATGACACAAATATTAGTTTTCACAACGTTTGCTGCTAAACTGCTTTTAGATCTTTGTTTCAGTTGTTTCTGTGATGTACTGAAATATAATTACAAGCCCTTTATATGTTTCAAAGGCTTTTATCCACAATTACATGACATTTATGCAAAGAGTCAGTATTTGCAGTGTTGGCCCTTCTTTTTCAGGACTTCTGCAATTCGACTGGGGATGCTCTCAATCAACTTCTGGGCCAAATCCTGACTGATAGCAACCCATTCTTTCATAATCACTTCTTGGAGTTTGTCAGAATTAGTGGGTTTTTGTTTGTCCACCCGCCTCTTGAGGATTGACCACAAATTCTCAATGGGATTAAGTTCTGGGGATTTTCCAGGTCATGGACCCAAAATTTCAACGTTTTGGTCCTCGAGCCACTTAGATATCACTTTTGCCTTATGGCACGGTGCTCCATCATGCTGGAAAATGCATTGTTTTTCACTAAACTGCCACTCCCTTGGATGAGAAGCAACCTCACACATAAATGGTCTCAGGATGCTTTACTGTTGGCATGACACAGGACTGATGGTAGCGCTCACCTTTTCTTCTCCGGACAAGCCTTTTTCCAGATGCCCCAAACAATCGGAAAGAATCAGAGAATATGACTTTGCCCCAGTCCTCAGCAGTCCATTCACAATACTTTTTGCAGAAGATCAATCTGTCCCTGATGTTTTTTTTTTTTGGAGAGAAGTGGCTTCTTTGCTGCTCTTCTTGACACCAGGCCATCTTCCAAAAGTCTTCGCCTCACTGTGCTTGCAGATGCACTCACACCTGTCTGCTGCTATTCCTGAGCAAGCTCTGCACTGGTGGCACTTCGATCTCGCAGCTGAATCCTCTTTAGGAGATGATCCTGGTGCTTGCTGGACTTTCTTGGACGCCCTGAAGCCTTCTTAACAAGAATTGAACCTCTTTCCTTGAAGTTCTTGATGATCCTATAAATTGTTGATTTAGGTGCAATCTTAGTAGCCACAATAACCTTGCCTGTGAAGCCATTTTTATGCAATGCAATGATGGCTGCACACATGTTTGCAGGTCACCATGGTTAACAATGGAAGAGCAATGATTTCAAGCATCACCCTCCTTTTAACATGTCAAGTCTGCCATTCTAACCCAATCAGCCTGACATAATGATCTCCAGCCTTGTGCTCGTCAACATTCTCACCTGAGTTAACAAGACGATTACTGAAAGGATCTCAGCAGGTCCTTTAATGACAGCAATGAAATGCAGTGGAAAGTTTTTTTCAGGATTAAGTTAATTTTCATAGCAAAGAAGGACTATGCAATTCATCTGATCACTCTTCATAACATTCTGGAGTATATGCAAATTGCTATTATAAAAACTTAAGCAGCAACTTTTCCAATTTCCAATATTTATGTCATTCTCAAAACTTTTGGCCACGACTGTATAATACGGTACAAATACTTGTGATAAACTGCCAGTACATTTTCAGTTTTTTTACAAACTTATTTCTCTATATGTTATTTATTATATTTTACTGTATATTACTTTTAACTACTAAAATGTCAATAAAAGTCAATTTGTTTAACTGTGTTTAATTTTTAACATCAAAAGTCGACAGATCAGAGAACATGGTCCCATAAAAAAACTGTTGATTAACAGATATATTTTATAGTGTAGTTCACTCAAAAGCCATATCAGAATTGATGCAGAATCAATTTCTTGAACACTTTTTCACCACAGCTCTTGAACCACCAATCTTCTTGAAAGAGGGTGGAGAGCAGCAGCTTATTTGCATTTAAAGAGACACACCAAGGGCATCACGGTGGCGCAGTGGGTAGCACGATCGTCTCACAGCAAGAAGGTCACTGGTTTGAGCCTGGTTTGAGGTTTTCTCCCAAAAAGGGGCATCTAGAGAACTATAAATGATCTCCAAGTTATTTTGAGCTGAATCTTTACAAACACATTCTGGTAAGCACCTGAGATTTGTACTATGTTGTGTATAATAGGAGTCCTTTATTCATTTTTTGACAAGGTGGACAAGCTGCATCCCAAATAACCGTTATGTTTGTAGCATAGATGTTTGTATGAAGATTGCAAACATACCTAACAAACCAGCGATGTCGTACGCTTTCTTCTGCTCTATCGTTTCATAGTTAAGGGCCTCAAAGAAAATATCCAAGATGAGGAAGTTGTCTCTGCACAATGAAAAGTTTATTCAAATGATTACTTCCCTGCAGGGAAACAGTATGAGTCCATTATTAGTTGCGTCAAGGAAAGAAAAGGATTAGCACCAAAACGGTTAAAAACATAATAATTAGTGGAAATCACAGAATTTCATTTCGAAGCAGTCTATTAAAATTGTTTTTTTTTCTATTATTGAGCCACTGAATGGAGGACCACAATTACATTTTTCATCCCATTATATAACTGACACAAGCGAGCCTGCAGTTTGAACAATAGCAATCCTGCTTTAGTTATTAGAAAAGGCTGAGACAATTTGCAAAACAAGCATATTTTGCATAAATAAATACATAAACAAAAATGCTGTGCAGGTATACTTGCAGATGCATATTTAGTTTACAATGTTTGATCTGTATGAGGCTCCTAACGATAATGCTGAAATATGTAATAAGTAAATATGTGAAATACGCATGTCAAGCAGCAGAAAATAAAACTGCCCCTCAGACTGTATGCTGTGGTGCCAACCTGATTTCACCAAGTAGAACATGTTCCTGGATTAACATCTATGTTGCTCCTGAAACAACATTCCAATCAGCCAATCAGAGTTAAGGGATACGTTTACAGTTTATGTTAGGTTTAGGCTTATGGTTAGGTTTATGCACTTTTACATGATTGTTATCCAACTATGATTCCCCTCTGATTTTGGGTTTAGGGGTAGGAAATAGGTATGGATTACATTTTTAAACAAAAATGATGGTCCAGGATCAACATAGGATCGCATCGTACTTGACAAAATCATGACGTGTGTGTGTGTGGTCATTAGTCTTATGTTGTATTAGAATATACTTTTGCCAATAGATAAAAATACATTTTATACTGTAAGTCTAAATGAATGATTTTTCTTTTATGCCAAAAATCATGAAAAAATTAAGTAGAAATCCCAACGCTATCTCACGGCAATTCGTAACTTTTTGATTTAGTGGCTAATTCGTATGAAATCGTACAATCTCATTCGTACAGTTTAGTATGATTTGTTCATCCCCCAGTGACGGTTGGGTTTAGGGATGGGGTTTGGTGCCAGGCCTCTTTTTAAAAAATTAACTTTTTCGTACGACTGAACTTTGTATGAATTAGCCACTAAACTAACAAAATGTAAAATAGCTACGTTTCCTCATGAGATCAGGCTAGAAATCCTGTTCCATGAATATATATTTGTACATTTTCTCCTATAGATTTTTGTAATTTTTTGATGAGTAATATGCATAGCTAAAAATTTTTACTTAGTCACTTTAAAGGTATTTTCTCATGGTGCGTTCACACCAGATGCAGATGAAACATCAAGCATGCGACACGCGAATCCACATCTATTGTGAAGTGAATTATTATATTCGTGTGTGCCATGTTCGGTGTGAACACAGCATTAATATTTAGATTTTTTTTAACCCTCAGATTACAAATATTCTAATAGTTTTATTTTGGCCCAAATTTTTTCTATTCTAACAAACTATACAGAACATCAATGGGAAGCTTATTTATTCAGCTTTTGTGTGATAAATAAATTAGAATTTAAAAGGAAAAGACACTTATGACTGGTTTTGTGATCCAGCATCACATCATGCTTCAGACTCACCTGATGTACTCCTCTGACTTCTGGTACTTGCGGGAAAGGTAGCGAGCAGAGCCTCTACTGGGGATTTTAACCATAGAGAGCTCTTTCCCATACCGGGTCAAATTACAGGGTGTCTCACAGGGACATGAGTCACCCGTGCTCTTCTGGAGTGAAGCTGTGAAAATGGACAAAGAATTTTAATGAATTACACTTGGTGCGGACAAGTACTGCAATGAATGGTGATGTGGCTATCGTCGATAATCAAGCTCCGAGTGCTGTTCAGTGGTTTAAAATGCACTGGGGTGTTTTATACCATTAATTAAGTCAAATCAATGGAGTCAATGATCACTGTTTGGGAAAACTCATCATTATTTATTCATTATTTATCGGGGGTGTGAAAAGCACAGAGAACTGTAATCAAAGTGAGTACAGGTATCGTCAAAAATTGTAAGAATCCAAGTATCTACAAGCAAAACAATTCTGCTGATTTACAGGTTTTTAATGAAATACTTTTTTTTTTATATGGTCTTAAAAACAGAGAATTTTTTCTTCCATTGTAATATTTGAATGCTTAAAATAACAATAATTTTAAAAGTCAAAATATATATTGTGGCCTCACAGTGGCGCAGTGGGTAGCACGTTCGCCTCACAGCAAGAAGGTCGCTAGTTCGAGCCTAGGCTGGGTCAGTTGGCGTTTCTGTGTGGAGTTTGCATGTTCTCCCTGTGTTGGCGTGGGTTTCCTCCGGGTGCTCCGGTTTCCCCCACAAGTCCAAAGACATGCGGTATAGGTGAATTGGGTAAGCTAAATTGTCCATAGTGTATGAATGTGAATGGGTGTGTATGGATGTTTCCCAGAGATGGGTTGCAGCTGGAAGGGCGTCCGCTGCGTAAAACATATGCTGGATAAGTTGGCGGTTCATTCCGCTGTGGCGACCCCAGATTAATAAAGGGACTAAGCTGAAATGAATATGAATGAATGAATGAATGAATGAATATATATTGTCTCATTGTTCAGACTGTAAAATCACATGATTTATATCTTTCTTTTGTGGAAGATTTACTTTAATTAAAAATAAAAAGTTTCCCCCTTATACAGTACAACGAAAGTAAAAAAAAAAAAAAAAAACCTTTGCATAAGCAAGAAAATCATACAGTGGTTCGGTAAGTGATAACATCTTTTTACATTTTAGATTAACTTTATCTTTTTAAACCTGTCGTGATGATCAGTCAGCATTTTTAAAGTATTTCATAGTGTATTTAACGTGCAATTTCAGACAAATTTTGGAAATCCTTAAAGATTTCTACAATCATAGGCTAATGGTGTGTTCAAGTCATGTTGGATAAATAAAATTTTTGTGAATTGAATACACATGAATGCCATCACAAAGTCGTTATTACGATTGAGAAACTCAGAAATTTTAGAAAAAATGTATTGAACACATGTAGAAAGGGAGGTGTAGAAAGGCAGTGAAAGCCCAGACAGCATCTGAAATCTCTCAGTAGTTCTTCAGCCACCCTCTGTCCTTTGTCATAGTAAATTAATATCAGCTGCTTCAGTCCATCTTCATTACTAGGATGATGAAGATGAAATCAGGCTGGACATTTCAGCAAGACAATGATCCAAAACACAGCCAAGAAAACTCTCAAATGCTTTCAGAGAAAGAAAATCAAGCTGTAGAATGGCCCAGCCAATCACCTGACTTGAATCCAACAGAGAATACAAAATAAACATCAGATTTGATAGACGAGACCCACAGAACCATCAAGATTTTTACACTCTGTTGAAGTCTGTGAAAAACTCACACCTGAGCAACTCCTGTGACTTCATTCTCTATATGAGACGTGTCTTTAAGCTGCCATCACCAAAAAAGCCTTTTATATAAAATATTAAATACGTTTCAGTAGTTCAGTACTTTCTTTTTGTGCCCTTCTATTGTTATTACACATAACTAGTTTTTCAGATTTTTTTGTTTTGTTTTATTTTATTATTATGTTTGCATTGCTTGGGTTTTAATCAAAATCTGCTTCAATTCCATGTCAACAGCTTCTTTAGAAATATTATTCTCAGGAAAAAAACATGATGTGTTCAATGCTTATTTCCCCAACTGTATCTATCAGTGATTTACACTGACTATAATAGAGAACTATGTATAGGCTTCCATTATATCTTTCTATATATAGATTAATGGGCGGAATTCATAAACGCAAAATCAACTCTTGTGGTTGTCAGTGACAAAACACAACAGATGCGAATTTTTCATTTCAAAGTTCTTCATTTTATAATTTTCTAAAGCAGAGCTATTAAATCCTGCTGTATTTCCTTGTAGTTTATCTCATTTTGGTCTTTGACTGCTTGTATGACATGTTGACCAACAGCTGATTGACGGCTGTTATGTTATATCAAAATATTTCCTCTGTTGAAATTCTGTCAGTTTATGAAGATTTCAGACAATTTCCTGCAGTGTTGTCAAACCAGTGTCAAACCAAGAACCAATAAGACCTTTGAACCTGACCACTACAGATTATTTATCATTGCATTAAATTCAGAAGTGCTCATCCCTATACCCTAGTCCCTTTGGAGGGCCTCTCTAAAGGGATTAGAGCATAGAGAGGAGCCCTTCCAAATTCCCTGCTCAATGCATCATGGCTCAAAATGTCCATTCATTTTATCCTTAGAAATCCAAAGAACCCTTCAAAGTGGCCAGTTTAGAGCACTTTGGTTTGGAATGACACTTCAATATGGTGGCCATGATTGTTTTCAAAGTGATATATCCCATTTGGAATGCACTATGTTTGCTGTTTAGTTAAGGTAAGTTACTGAACATGTCATGGATTGATGACATCAAACTGTCTTGCATGTCCATGTTTAGCACGTCTTGATTGTCTTTCAGCCTGACATTATGACAACTGGGATTTTACAGTGTGACATGGGGATCATGTTTGTGCAGTCTGTGAAGCTACAATCGGAAAGGATTATTCAAAACTGTGGAGTGTGTGAGCCGCGTTTAAGATGTGTCTGGGATGATCTTACCCAAAGCCTTGTCAACACACTTGATTTTACTGGGTGCACAGATATCAGCATCACCTGTGAAGAGATATTTGAAAAATGTATCCATGAAACCAGAAAGAGGGTTTATAGATTATTTACAGAAATCTTATCCATAAAGAATATAAATCAGTGCATTCCAACACTATCTCACAGTAATTTGTAACTTTCTAATTTAGTGGCTAATTTGTATTAATTTGTATGATCTCATTCATACATTTTAATATGATCAGCTCAATGTGATCATGTTAATATGATCTACCCCAATGAGGGGTAGGGTTAGAGGTGGGGTTTGCTTAGTTTGATATATTTCCTCAGGGTATGTTTTTTTTAATTTATTAATTAATTCTTTTTTTTTTAAATACACTCTGTTGCGACTTCTATGTTAATGTGTGTTCACAGTTGTAGTTTGGTTTGTTTGTTTTTTCGGACAAAAAAAGGTTGCACTTATTAGCACAGAAAATTCCTAAGTGCTAAACAAACACTGCTCAGTTTTGTGTTGGTCTGAATAAATTAAAGTAAAATAGGTTTAACATAGGAGTTAGGAGAGACCAAACTCAGTTCCACAAATGTCTTGTTGGGATGCATCTGCCAGTCTGTCAGCAGCATTAAGAGCAATTTTACAGACCAGTTGTGTGATGACCTGACAATGGTCAAATCTAGAGGGGAAACAGCACCGGCCGGAAGTTAACGAGAATTATTTATGTTAATAAAATTACTGTAAAAAATAATTACTGTTTTTACAGTACTGTGAGGGAAGGTTTAAGGTTGGGGTAGGGGTAGGCATTAATTAATGGGTAATTTAATAAATTATATATATAATTCTTGTTATAGTTACTGTTTTTATATTACTGTGGGGTTAGGGTTAGGGTAAAGGTAGACCTTAATAAAATACAATTAATAAGTAATTTAATTAATAATATACATAATTCTCGTTATAATTACTGTTTTTACATTACTGTAAGGGGTAGAATTAGTGTTAAGGTAGGGGTAAATGATAATAAAACACAATTAATGAGTAATTTAATTAATAATATACATAATTCTCTTTATAATGACTGTTTTTACATTACTGTAAGGAGCAGAATTAGGGTTAGTGTTGGGGTAGACAATATTAAAATACAATAATAAGTAATTTAAGTAATAATATACATAACTCTTACTGTGAGGGGTCAGTTTAGGGTTGGGGTGGAGGTACATTAATAAAATACAATTAATAGGCAATTTAATAAATAATATAAATAATGCTCATAACAATTTCTGTTTTTACATTACTGTGAGAGGTAGGTTTAGGGGTAGGTTTAGGGTTAGGGTAGGGGTAGACATTAGTAAAATACAAATAATGAGTAATTTAATAAATACTATAAATAATTTTCATTAACTTCCGGCCTCGGCTGTAACCCCTCTAGTAACAGCGGCACATTTGTTCTTACTGATATGGACAGTTTCTTTTTTATGACAGCTCTCCCGCTCACATACTACAGCTCGCACCTGGCATATGCACCATCCTGCAGTTGCACTCTCTCTGCACCTGTGTGCTCTCACAGTGCAGTCTGCAGGCGCTGACGCTGTAGGTGTCGTATCCTGGGATCACAGGCTCGGATGAAGCCCGACAGTTTCCCCACGGCTGTGGCAGGTACGTTAGCTAGAAAAACAGCAGACATTTAGAGAGAGAAAAACCGGCGTCTCTCTGCTTCTTTGTCTGCCCGAGTGCACCCTATGGCTGTGAAATAGCACATGCAGTCTCAATTAGAAAATATTCCAGTCAGCCTTGAAATCTGTTTGACATTTTGTAAATTAGCTCCTAATTTTAAATGTCTGAAATTCGAGAGTTGAGAACAGCCCGGTGTGGAATTCAGACGTATAACAGCTTGGTGTTGAATTCAGACATATAACAGCTTTCCTGCCATGCAAAAAGCAAGGAGTTTTTAGCCTCAGTTTAAACGTACCCTCTGTTCCTGACAGGAAACAAATGTCTGGAATCCTGGGGAGACTCCAAAGCCCAGCTGGTGGATGTATGGGGGTTCATTCTGACTGTGTATCTGAACCCGAATACCTGCCTCCAGCGTGGTCTCGTCTGAAGATGGACAGATCATACTGTATAAGTAAAACTAACAGCTTGCACAACTAATTCAATAATCTATGTATAATTGTTAAACAAATATTAATTCGAGTTTTTAGTAATTATTTTAATTTCTTTTCAGATTTTTATTCAAATGCTTGGGGTCAGAATAAATTGTACTTTTTTTTTAAGAAATAAATTATTTTATTGAGCAAGGACACAGTAAAAGTCAAACGTGACAGTAAATGTATTATTTTATTTGATTTATTTTTCAATGGATTTTTCAAATGTATAATTTTTTTAATTTTACAGCCAGTTTTATAATTTTTTCTCAGACTGTATTTATAGTTTGGTTCAAAACTTAAATTTGGATCTAATATTAATTAAAAAAGCATTTTCCCAAAGAAAAAAGCATTCATGAGACAACAGCGACAACAACTACATTGTTGTTATTAGTTCTATATGCATTAAATAAACACAACAATTAACACAGACAATTTGATTATGTAAATTCAACATCAAAAAAAATATTCTAACTTAACCAAGCCAAGTTTCAAAGTGATTTTATTTGGTTTCATTAAAAAATCAACATCCAGATATTTTAGTGTGATGACTGTATTGTGCACATAAAAAAACACAAATTGATCAAATGTTAGAAGAGCAAAAATATATGTTGTTAAGTTGGACCAATATTTTTGCTCGATTTAGACATATAATTAAGCCTGCAAAAATATACTTTAAGAAAAATAGAAAGACTTTTGCTGCTTGTTCAAACTACTTACAGTATTTAAAATCAGTTGACACAACACAATTCTTAGTTTCTTACAGTGTTCAGAATGACTAATGTACTGGAAAATAAAATCCAACCAAAGTACATTTTGTAATAAATATATTTTTGTAATAATATTTTGAAGACCTGAAATGTGTGAACATAAAACAAATGAAGGCACTTGAAGTCAGCACTTAAAGTCATTAATTTTCCTTTGGCTTAGTCCCTTATTTATCAGGGGTTGCCACAGTGGAATTAACCGCTAACTATTCCAGCATATGTTTTACACACTGGATGCCCTTCCAGCCACAACCCAGTACTGGGAAACACCCATAAACTCTCAGATTCACACACTCATACGCTATGGTCAATTTAGTTAATCCAATTCACCTATAGTAAGCGACACGGTGGCTCAGTGGTTAGCACTGTTGACTCACACCAAGAAGGTCACTGGTTCGAGTCCTGGCAGGGTCATTTGGCATTCCTGTGTGGAGTTTGCTCCGGGTGCTCTGGTTTCCGTCACAGTCCAAAGACATGCACTATAGGTGAATTGAATAAACTGGGAATTTAAATCCACTGAGTGAAACATATGCTGGATAAATTGGCAGTTCATTCCGCTGTGGCGACCCCTGATGAATAAAAGTACTAAGCTGAAGGAAAATGAATTCACCTATAGTGCATGTTTTTGGACTCTGGGGGAAAACGAAGCACCCAGAGGAAACCCACACAAACACTGGGAGAACATACAAACTCCACACAGAAATGCTAACTGGCCCAGCCAGGACTCGAACCAGCGACCTTCTTGCTTTGAGGTGACAGTGCTACCCACTGACCCACCATGCCACACTCACTTGAAGTAAAGCAGCAAAAACTAAAAATCTTACCCACCCTAACATTTTGATCACTAGTTTATATTTTAAAAATGACATTATACAAAACAATCAAGCTTGTGAAAGTAAAATAATGAAATATTTCAAGGTCATTTGCACTAGAACCAATATCTATGATGGAAAATGGTGTCAGTTCCACTAGTCACTCACTGGTTTCTCTCCAGATGGGCAGATACTCATCCTGCTGAATATCCAGCATCATCTCCAGGCCGTTTCCTGTGCCGCCTTGCCTTACACGCTTGAGTGACGTCTTGTTTCCATTAAATGTGTAACATTTCCCATACCGTGTGTAAACCTGTAGACCACAATCACAAACATGTATTAGACATATTTGCACTGCTGAAAACACCTGCACTCCTAGTTCTTTTCCTAGTTCACACACAAGGACCTTCATACAAAGGTGTTAGCAAAATGCACTTCACTCCTCTCGGACATCCTAACCATACCAGCACCTTATGATGTACCCATTATCGCAACAGCAGATCTTTTTCTTATTTTGATTTCCTGTCTTTTTTCCAGCAGGTAAGACTTGTTTACACATTGCATTGAATAACAGAGGATATATTACATCTTAAAGCAACATTTCTGTTTCATGAAACTCCCCCAGTTTTGCCATTTCAAACTTTCTCATCCACATTGAAACACCAAAAAACACTAATATAATATAAAGAGTATGAGGAAATACTGAGATGCTTTACTGAGATCGCTATTTAAGTCTTTGTGGTCTCACAATCGTGCATGTTTTACTGGATATGTAATATTTTTGGAAATGACTGTATCTTTATCAATACTGTGAAGGTAAACTGCACACAGCAGACATACTACAGTATAAACATACACTACCTGATAAAAGACTTGTTGTCGATCCCAGTTGTAAGAGCAACAAATAATAACTTGACTTGGTTGATTATTTGGGAAAAGTGTCAGAAGGTAGATTTTTCAGATGAATCATCTGTTGAACTGCATCCCAATCATCACAAAAACTGCAGAAGACTTATTGGAACCCGCATGGACCCAAGATTCTCACAGAAATCAGTCAAGTTTGGTGAAGGAAAAATCATGGTTTGGGGTTACATTCAGTATGGGGGTATGCTAGAGATCTGCAGAGTGGATAGCAACATCAACAGCCTGTGGTATCAAGACATTTTATGCTGCCCGTTACATTACAAACCACAGGAGAGGGCAAATTCTTCAGCAGGATAGCGCTCCTCTCATACTTCAGCCTCCACATCAAAGTTCCTGAAAGCAAAGAAGGTCAAGCTGCACCAGATTCATATAAGCCACTTCTGATACCAAATGATCAACTAGAAGTCAAGTTATTATTTGTTGTTCCTGAAACTTGGATTGGTGACAAGACTTTTGTCAGGTAGTGTATATCTGTTGGTTCAATATGCATCACATGACTAAATGTCTCATTGTTTTCAAATACTTGTCTCAAATACCGTTTCGGCACACATTACAGTGCAAAACAGTAGCCTCTTTATGTCCATAACAGACTTTTGTAATATTTTCTAAATGTCAGAAAAATCTATTCCTAAACTACTAAATTCTCTCCTTTGCCGTTCTGAAAAATATTAATTTATCAAATTACCTGAAAAAAACACGTCATGCAAACATAATGAACAATTTGTAGCCCTGGACAACAAAAGCAGTCATAAGGGTATATTTAAGATACAGTGATTAAAATACAGTAGGGTAATTGCTTCTCATAAAAGCTGAATAAATAAGCTTTCCTTTGATGTATGGTTTGTTATGATAGGACAATATTTGGCTATGATACAACTGTTTGAAAATCTGTTATCTGAGAGTGTAAAAAATGTGAAATTTGTATCCTTTGTAGTTCAAATGTAATGCTAATAATAAATCTCAGCAATGCTAATAATAATGTTAGTAATCAAAAAAATATGTTTTGAGATATTTAAAGTAGAACATTTACAAAATGTCTTCATATAACTGTCAGTGTTCTGTTATGTTCCATGTGCTTTTGTTGTTATCATGTGCTCCCTTTGTTCTGTTTACCGCCATCGTCAGTGTTCATTAGTTTCACTTGTGTTCATCCCCTGTGTCTCCTTAGTTAATCACCATCCCCGTGTATTTATACCCTTCTGTTTGTGTCCTTCGTTGTCCGGTATTGAATTGTCTATGCTCCGCTGTATTGTCAACCTCGATGTCCTGCCTACGTGTCCTGTCTCATCCAGTGCCTGTACCTCGTAAGTGTTTATAAATAAATCCGTGTTTCGTTCCAATCCTGTGTTCCCGTGCCTTCATGTTACCCAGCGAGTGCGTGACAATAACATGATCCTTACTTAAAAAGAGACAATAAAAGACAAATTGATAATTTTGACTATGTATTTTGGCTATTCCTACAAATACATATAAACCTGCTTTTGTGGTTCAGGGTCATATTTGGTGATAGATGTGTTTTTTTTTTTTTTTTTTTTTTTTTTAAACTGACGAATTTCCATTAGGCAATTTTTGAATTTACAATTTTAGTTTCTGCAATTTGTCATGAAAACACATGGTATTTGAGAGAAGGGCTGGACGATTAATCAACATGAAAACTTAAATGCAATACCTGCCATTGTCATGCACATCTTGTCAGGGAAACATGGTTGTGTTTAGTAGTAAATCTCAGAAGAAGGCCAGAGGGCGCTATCGCACAGAAACTTTAAACATGAAGTAACCAAGGAAATCCCCATAGCTTTCATTGATTCAATGTGACTAATAATCACATGACTATGGAATCATCTCACAGAAGGATTTCTTTCAAAAATTCGGCTAAAGTTATGAAGTGAGCATTTACTACACAGAGCCGTAGTTCACTGAGAAGAGATGCAAACAGCTTTCATTATCACAGAACAATTTTAAAGATTTTATTATCATCCGATTAAATCAATTTAGATTTTAGATGTGATTTTCCATCACTTGTCAGTGTAGTAAATGCTGCTCCATCAGAAAGTGCTGGAGGTTTACTAGAAATGAAAGCATTAGCAAAAGTTCTACCAGGAAGAATTTTATGCCACGTCATTCCTAATAATTATACATTCAGCCTATAACAAGCAAGTGTGGTATACATAAGTCCATCTAAACAATCTGTTTGGCTGTACATAGGTAATCACAGGATCTATTATGAGCGGAAGTTCCCCTCCATCCACCCACACCATCACTAGTTTGGCCTTGTCTCCACTTGGTGTTGGCTCCACCGCATGCCTTCATCTTCAGGCAGGATCTACCAGCTCATCCAGAGACCTGTATCATACCCTCCAAAGAGCTTTATGCAAGGACAATAAGGCCCAATCCCAATTCTATTTTTTTACCATTACTCCTTCCCCTTGGTCCTTGAAACAGAGTGTGAAGGGGAAGGCCTTCATATGTCATCATATCATCATATGTCGTCGCGAGCTCTTACATCACACAAGATCTGTGATAGTGCCTGCTGTAGTTATTCTAGTTGCATGGGTTACAGTTATTTTTTTATATTTATCAAAAATATCCTTGACACAATTTGCTGGCGGATCAGTTTATGATATGTATTTTAGGAAACGTTTTTAGGAAACGTTCATATTCAGCATGACTAATAATCACATGACTATGGAATCATCTCACAGAATTTTAGGAAACGTTTTTATGAAACGTTCATATTCAGCTCGAAAATGTATGAGCCTCCTTGTTTCCTCAAGAGTCCCTGTTTCAAACAGAACATACGACTGGTGGATAATGTGGCAATAAGCACATAACATGTGTTGTGTATTTACACAGTGGCCATATCTCTGTATGTAAACACAAGACATTAAGTGTTTATGAATGTAAACACAAGACACAAGACACGTAAGCAAAATTAACGTTATATCAGACACTGTAAAAAGCTAATTCCCAGCCACTAGAGTTTTCAGACATGGTATTTGAGTGTCAATGAGTGACAAATGTTATGATGTTCATTCATTCATTCATTCATTTTCATTTTCGGCTTAGTCCCTTTATTAATCTGGGGTCGCCACAGCGGAATGAACCGCCAACTTATCCAGCATGTTTTACGCAGCGGATGCCCTTCCAGCTGCAACCCATCTCTGGGAAACATCCATACACACCCATTCACACTCATACACTACGGACAATTTTAGCTTACCCAATTCACCTATAGCGCATGTCTTTGGACTTGTGGGGGAAACCGGAGCACCCGGAGGAAACCCACGCCAACACAGGGAGAACATGCAAACTCCACACAGAAACGCCAACTGACCCAGCCGAGGCTCGAACCAGCAACCTTCTTGCTGTGAGGCGAACGTGCTACCCACTGCGCCACTGTGAGGCCCTGTTATGATGTTATGATATGAAAATATGTTGTGGGACTACTATACAGTAGTTATTAGTATGGATTATAGATATCAAAATTTTGCCTTTTAGCGAATTTACCATAAAACACGAACACGTTATAAATGTATTAAAAGATCTGATTGTTTGTTGTAAACAATTCTTAATAATGGAAAAAAGTTGTGCATATCCTTACTCAAGTGTGCAGCCATGTTACCATTATATTCTGGGAAATTTCTTTTGAAATCTCTGTTTCGAGGGCTATACCCTTAGCCCTACTCCTTCAAAAGAGAATTGCCACACCTCTACCTTTTCACGTGAGCGTGCAAAAACGAGGGATAGGGGAAAGGGGAAGGGCTAAGGGGTAGAATTGGGATTGGGCCTAACTTAACTTGTATTTTTCAGAAGAACAAAATATTAAAACCATTATCTGCCTCCTAAGTCTTTCTGGTAAAACTGGATAAACTGACAAAATCAGTTAACAGCCCAGCCATACTTGAAAGAGCCTCTTCAAAAAACTTAACTTTCGCAAGACAGAAATGTCTTACAAAGAGCCCAATGTAGAAAAAGGACATTGCAATGTATGTGTTAATTGATGTAGATGTATCCTGAGGTTCTCCGACAGGGAACTCCAGATGACTGCCTCAGATTCAGATCTTGCAGAAGAGCTTTGAAGCAAAGCCCAAAGGAAACTCTTAAGCACCTTTTACTCCCAGCTCAAGCCTCCACCTACGCCTTCCTCTCTTTTTCTCTCTCTCCTGATGACAAAAATAATATTGTGAACTTCCAAGTACTCCCACATCACACTGCTACTCTACTCCCTTCATAGCTGCTAGAATCAAGTTCAAAACACTTTTTTGCAGTAAAACCTTGCAGTCAACGGTCAAGCCCCATCGTTCATCCAATCCATGCAGACCTACAAGTTGACTTTTATCTTGTGTGTGTGTGTGTGTGTGTGTGTGTGTGTGTGTGTGTGTGTGTGT
>CAIGQW010055671.1:6902006-6926147 GCA_903798125.1 Danio choprae | reverse complement strand
TGTGTGTGTGTGTGTGTGTGTGTGTGTGTGTGTGTGTGTGTGTGTGTCTTCCACCAGACAGATTTCCGAATTGCAAGCACGCCATCTGTTGATAACAATGGTCTCTTACAAGATGCTAAACTAATTTTGTGAGTTGATCTGGATATAAGGGCATCTGCTAAATGCCTTGAATGTAAATGTAAGAGAACACTTTTCCTTGTTCAAAAGACCAATTTAGCCGGTTGCAAACAGCTTTCGCATTTTGCTAAATTCTGTGCACATCTGTCACTCAAACACAGATTTTCAGATAAACACAGACATCAATTATTTTATATCTACCCAGTATAGGAGCAATTTTGCCAGTGTCAGGGGGCGTTATTTATTTATTTCAATGCATGAATCCTTTCCCTCAGAGAAAATACAATGCTCGTGTGAAGAAGAAGCCTTCCCACAAATCACCCTGATAACAGACATGAAGGAGTAAAAGTCTAATGTGACCAGAGAATGTTTCAGGAACAGATGTGGTGGATAGAAAAGCCTCCATTATGCAAATGTACACAAACCACAGTCCAACTGTATAAGACCACATACATTTGGCGTATGATATATTTACATTTATCTAAACAATGTGAATTTTTAATAGTTATATAAACACAATATTAGGCTGGTCATGTATAGACAGGCATTAGTTATTTCTAGTATAACCAAAATACCAATAATAACCAGAAAAAAATATGTTTGTTTTCTTTTAAACACATAATGCAGGTCTTTTAATTATAAACATGCCCAAAATAATCCAGGATTCTTATTTTGAAAAGTCAACACTTTTCCAGCAGTTTTTTTATACAAAATATCTTAATATGCTCTTTTACAACTATCTACAGCATATTAATATATACTGCTTAATGTAAATAAACATGTATCAAAAATAGATGCAGAAATAAACAGCCACTTCTTGTCAATCTTGTACTATTGTACTCTCTTGTACTGTTGTACTCTTGTATCTCAGCCAATCTACTATTCATTGACTGTAAATTCACATTTATGTCATTATTTACCCATTATGCCTTTTTAGGTTTAATAATCATGTCATATCATGATTCCTATTTTCCATCCCAAAGACTTTAGCTGTTTTAGGATTTTATTAAGATACACAGTTAATAATTAACAGTTGCCCATAGCTACAAGCAGATGAACATTGTTTTAATGCCTGTGGTCACAAGTGATCCCTTTACCAAAGCAAATGTCACTATCAACATCAAACTCTCCCAGTAATGAAAAACAAACATGAAAAATATTTTTAAATAATGTCAAAAATGTTTATTAGCACTAGCATTAGACATAACTAGTTGTATTCATTTCAGAAATGTACTGTATGCAATTTCTAATTACGGCTTTATAGATAGTAAGGGAAGAGTACTTGTTTGGGATGCCAACATTAATATAGTTTTGTGAACTTAGTCAACAATGAAATGGTTTTGTGAACTCAGTCAATGCACAGCAAATGTTGATTTGGATTTTATTAAATAGTCACTTTCCCCTTTTCTTTGAAATGTTTTTTTGTTTAATCAAATTGATACTTTCACTAATATTACGCAGTAGTAAACATTGTTTTACTGCTGCTGAGATGTGAAACTGTAAATGTGAAACTATAAATATTAACAATAACTCTAATGAGAAATTAATAATAACTTGATTTAGTTAAATTCAAATAAAATACACAGCGTAGCTTTAAATCTGACATTTGACAGATGACATTTTAAGACATTTAAGGACCCGCAGGGACCCTTGGATATTATGAAAAATGGATTTTCTTCCTACCCACTGCCTTTGACGAGTAATCAGCCACATGACAAATGTTACCAGCAACTAAGTGCCCAGAAGCCAAGATGGCAGCATACAGGTCACATACCTCTAAGGGGCCTGCGATTGCTGGCCAGCTGCCATTAAGATGAATGGGAATGTTAATGGAAAACAGCATCTGCAGGCATTATAGATTTCCTTATTACATGTGAAATTTGTATAAAAATGTTTCATTATTTAAAGTTCTGCAGTATATATTTAAGAATCTCTAGTGTATACTGTGTTTGAGTGTGTAATGCAAGTGTGCACGGTGTCTGTTTTTTTAAAAATTGGATAACCTTAATTGGCCGTATTGTATGAGTGTGTGTGAATGAGAGAGTGTATGGGTGTTTCCCAGCACGGTTTTGAGTTGTGGCTGGAAGGACATCTGAGCATAAAAACATATGCCAGAGTAGTTGGTGGTTCATTCTGCTGTGGCAACCCCTGATCAATCAGGGACTAAGCCGAAGGAAAATGAATGATTGAATGTCTCCAAGGATTTTACAAAGGTTTTCAACCAGGTTTAGATCAGGATTCTGGACTGGCCATTTCATTATTTCAACGTTTTCTGCTTCAAGGAACCTATTTTGCTGTTTTACCTGTTTTGATGTGTGAAGGGGCTCATTGTCTTGCATGAAAATTGCTGGCTGATTAAGTAAGGAATGCATAGAAGGAACTGTATGTTGCCGAAGGAACTTTTGATAAACGTTTGAATGAAAGATTGAATGGATTAATGTATTCATATAGCACTTTTGACATGTACTGGTAGTCAGTAAAAACTGGAAAGTTTGAGTAAAAGCCCTGGTATACTTCAAACAAAGTTCTTTTTTGTATGAGGGCAAAGACTGTGTAATGGTATACTGTTTTCGAACGATGTTCTCGCATGTACAACGATGGTGGCTGAGAGAAAAGAACAGTTTCATAAACATCCGAGAAGTTCTTTATAAGACGTGTCATCACAGCACATCACATATTTACATTGCTTTCTATTTGCTGTGACAGACACCCAACAGTGCTGCTGGTGTGCGCAAACTCATGGAAAAGTTGTGGCACAATGAGGTGGGCTTCTTGTCTGGTATGTACGTGACACCCTCTTAGTTTTCAAAATCTCTCTGCAAGCGATTGTACAGGTGCGGATAGATCTGTACCAGCTCTGCTACTCCACACTCCAGTGTATTCATGTGTCTAGCGTTGTTGTTTTGGATGTTGTTCTTCTGTTTTACACCAGTGGAATGAGAAACGATTCGGGGGAGAGAAATTGCAGGTCAAAGAATGCACAGGTCCAGAACACATCCACTGATTGCGTAATCACCACCGACCAATGGTAGCTCAAAGGTTATTAGGAGCCAAAACATACTCCCCCAAAAGTTTGCTTTGGTGAGCTGTTTTGAATTACCGAAACAAACTCAAAACAAACCCAATTTCGGTAGGATTTTGTACCAAATGACATACAGTCATTTCAGTCTGTTCTTCGATTTTGTTTAAAGTATACCAGGGCTTTAACAGTTAAATAAAGTTTATTAGATTAAGGATTTTACCACCAGGTGCCAGATTAACATTAACCTAAAGGATTTGAAAGTGTTCTCTAATTTTGATAAGTGTGTTTTTTATGTTGTGCTTCAGAATACAGTATATGTAAAGCAGAAGTTTAGGCCCTGATCACATCTAACTCACTTTTTGCATTGAGAGGCACCTTTTTTTGAATGGTTTTCTAATGGGCGCCAGCGTTTTGCGTGCTGCTTATGTGGTCTTCGCACCTTGTAATTTAAATGCCTGCTGGGGATTTTTGCCATTGCGTTCTGTGCATCTTCAGTTGAAAAAAGTCAACTCTTAGCAGAAAAAGCGCACTACGTCACTACGTTGATTGGACTTTCTTCATTGTCCAATCAAATGAAAGCAGAGGCCGGGTTTCTGTTGAGGTGACAGCAGTGTTTGTGTTGTCAAGACAACTATGAAGACTTTTAAAGATGGAGGAGACACCAGTGGTCGCTGTTTCGAGTTAACCGGAGCTGTATGACTTTACAAATATCACAATATTACTAAACATTACAATTATAACAATATCAACAGCACTATTTGTGCACAATACACAGCTGATTCAGTGGTTGCCTAGTGACATAAAAAGCACAGTGCACTTCTTTTTGTCTTGTTGACAAAAAAGGCAGTGACGTGCCTCGCATTCTCAGAACAGAAAAGAGCATTTGGTGTGATTTTGATTTTATTTTGTTGTCCAGAGCTGAGAACTTCTATCAGTTTTATCTATCCGTCAGTTTTCATATAAATTTTTCATCTGTTTCAGCAGCTGATTTCCATTATGCAGAGCTTTTTAACAGGGTTACTGAAAGGACAGGAAAGAGAGGCTTAACTTAAGGCTTCATCTAAAGTTCAGGAATGAAAAAAAAAACATCATACAAATGCTATCCTCACTATGGCATTCATGGCAAAAAATAACCTTACCTCTAATACCATGTTAAATAGAACACTAATTTAATGTAACAAAAACATGGCAAAAGTAATAACTTTCAGAGGCATGATGTACAGTATAAAGATTAAATCAGGTTATGTGCAGATCCCGAAGTGTCGCTATGAAAAATAACATGAATGATGTTGCATGTAAGTTACACACAGATGAATGTGAGATGCATATTTCATGAGGAATCTGCTAAGTGGAGAGAGGTAACGTGTGAATGTATTCCAGTGAGGAAAAAAAACAAGCTCAAAGAAAAAAAGAAAGGAATAAACCAAGAAAAAGAGGCTGTTTGTATTTGACAGAGTGTTAGTGTGTTTTTACATTAATGCTTTCTGACAGCAGACTTATGTGCGGTCTTTAATTGTGCCTGCGGCAATGCTTGTTATTGTTACTGAGCGAGTTTTCTTTTTGGGTGTTTGTGAAGGTGCTGTGGACTATAAATATGTACCACAACACAGACATGTTCCTTAAGCATAAGGGATTTTATTTTATTTAGGAATTCATTATTAAAAATAAAGGAATTCCATTAGATCAGTCCACTTGTTAACTAAATTCCATGCATATTTGTCAGTCATACATAAATGTTACAGGTTAAATACAATTCTGTAATATTACTATCAGAATCAGAATCAGAATCAGAATGGGTTTTATTGCCAAGTGTGCTTACACACACAAGGAATTTGTTTTGGCTACAGAAGCTTCCAGTGTACATAAAGTGACCAGTGACAACATGAAATAAATATGAAAAACACAACAAACATTAAACAGAGATGCAATCAGTCAAAAAGCTCTGGAAGGTGAATTGTATGTACAGACAAGTTATAAGGTGCTGTGTACGACTGCGTAGAAAAAGTATTGCACTGTAAATTGTTATAAGGTGCTGTGTACGAGTGCGTATGAGAAAGTATTGCACTGTAAATTGTTATAAGGTGCTGTGTACGAGTGCGTATGAGAAAGTATTGCACATGTTTATTGCACTGTTCATGAGGTAGATGCCCTGAGGAAAGAAACTTTTCCTGTGTCTGGCTGTTTTTGTGCTTGGTGCTCTGTAGCGCCGACCAGACGGTAACAGTTCAAACAGGAAGTGCGCTGGGTGTGAGGGGTCCAGAGTGATTTTGTAAGCCCTTTTACTCACTCTGGAAGAGTACAGTTCTTGAAGTGTAGGAAGGGTAGTGCCAGTGATTCGTTCAGCTGTCCGGACTATTCTCTGTAGTCTGCGGAGGTCGGTTTTGGCAGCTGAGCCGAACCAGACGGTGATTGAAGTGCAGAGAATGGATTGGATGACCGCTGAGTAGAACTGTACGAGCAGCTCCTGGGGCAGGTTGAACTTCCTCAGCTGACGGAGGAAGTACAGTCTCTGCTGGGCTTTCTTCACAATAGAGTCTATGTGAATGTCCCACTTCAGATCCTGAGAGATGATGGTGCCCAGGAACCTGAATGACTCTACTGCAGCCACAGTGCTGTCCATGATGGTGAGTGGGGGGAGTGCCGGGCGGGTCCACTATCATCCACTATCATCCACTATCCAGTCCACTATCATCTCCACCGTTTTGAGCGTGTTCAGCTCCAGGTTATTGCATCTGCACCATAAAGCCAGCCGCTCCACCACCTGTCGGTATGCAGACTCGTCGCCGTTCCGGATGAGGCCGATAACAGTAGTGTCATCTGCAAACTTCAGGAGCTTGATGGAGGGGTCTTTTGCAGTGCAGTCGTTGGTGTATAAAGAAAAGAGTAGTGGGGAGAGGACACATCCCTGGGGGGCGCCAGTGCTGATGGTGCGGCTGTCGGATGTAATTTTGCCCATTCTGACTAGCTGTTGTCTATCTGTCAGAAAGCTGGTGATCCATTGACAGACAGAGCTAGGAACAGAGAGTTGGGTCAGTTTGTACTCGAGCAATGATGGGACAATGGTGTTGAAGGCAGAGCTGAAGTCCACGAACAGAATCCTTGCGTAGTTCCCTGGTTTGTCTAGATGTTGTAGGGTATAATGCAGTCCCATGTTGACTGCATCATCCACAGACCGGTTTGATCTGTAGGCAAACTTGCAGAGGGTCCAGCAGAGGTCCAGTGATGTCCTTCTGATACGCTAGCACCAGTCTTTCAAATGACTTCATGGCCACAGATGTTAAGGCCACAGGTCTGTAGTCATTGAGTCCTGAGATCTTTGGTTTCTTCGGGATTGGGATGATCGTGGAACGCTTAAAGCAGGCTGGAACAGTGCACTGTTCCAGTGATCTGTTGAAGATCTGTGAGAAAATGGAGGCCAGCTGGTCAGCGCAGGTTCTCAGACAGGCTGGTGAAACACCGTCTGGGCCTGGTGCTTTCCTTCTTCTCTGTTTCCTGAAGATCTGACGCACATTATCCTCACTGATCTGAAGTGCAGGGGGGGAGAGGGGGATGGCTGGAGGTGTTGATGGCTGTGTAGAGAGATGGTTATGGCGGGTGTGAGGTGTCTGGTCGGCTGTCTCAAATCTACAATAGAACATATTCAGCTCGTTTGCAAGATCTTTATTGCCGTCAATGCTGGGGGACGGTGTCTTGTAGTTAGTGATGTCCTTCAGGCCTTTCCACACTGTTGCAGGGTCGTTGGCAGAAAACTGGTTTTCCAGCTTTTTGGCATAGCTCTTCTTAGCCACATCAATCTCCTTTGTCAGTGTGTTCCTGGCCTGATTGTACAGGACCCTGTCCCCACTCCTGTAGGCATCCTCTTTGGCCTGACGAAGCTGTCTAAGTTTTGGTGTGAACCATGGTTTATCATTGTTAAATGATAAATAAGTCCTGGTAGGTATGCATAACTCCTCACAGAAACTGATGTATGATGTTGCAGTCTCTGTGAGCTCGTCCAGGTCAGTGGCAGCAGCTTCAAAAACACTCCAGTCAGTGCATTCAAAACAAGCTTGTAAGTCCTGTTCTGTGTCGTTGGTCCATCTCTTAACAGTCCTTAATACTGGCTTAGCAGTTTTAAGTTTTTGCCTGTAAGTTGGTAGAAGATGAACCAGGCAGTGGTCGGAGAGTCCTAGAGCTGCTCTGGCGACCGAGCGATATGCATCCTTTATTGTTGTGTAACAATGGTCCAAAATATTATTGTCTCTGGTAGGGCATGTGATGTGCTGTTTGAATTTAGGCAGCTCATGTGTGAGTTTAGCCTGATTAGAGTCACCGAGAATGATAAAAACAGAGTCCGGGTGTTGTTGTTCTGTGTCTGTGATCAGATCAGCCAGCTGTTGCAGTGCAGTACTCACGTGTGCTTGTGGTGGAATATAAACACCGATGAGAATGCACGAGGAAAACTCCCGCGGCGAGTAGAATGGCTTACAGTTAATGAAAAGCACTTCCACATCAGGACAGCACATCTTCTTTAACACAGTTACATCTGTACACCACCTTCTGTTGATGTAAAAGCATATTCCACCGCCGCGTGTTTTGCCCGTTGATGCCGTATCGCGATCCGCTCTGAACAGCTGAAAGTCCGGTATGTGAAGCGCGCTGTCCGGAATGGCTTCGTTCAGCCAGGTTTCCGTGAAACACAAAGCAGCAGAGTTGGTAAAGTCATCAATAGTCATCAATAAATTCTTTAAGTATGTATCTGTGCATGCATGACAAATATATTTAGAGATACAAAGCTCCTACAGTAGATTTGTATAAAATAGATTTTTTCTAATAGACACTCTTACAAATAAGGTTGTATACAGCAATAGAAGAGCCATCTTTGTTTGCCCAAAGAGTATTAAAAGAATAATTTGTTTTTCTTCATGTAA
This sequence comes from Danio choprae, assembly GCA_903798125.1. Classification (NCBI taxonomy): domain Eukaryota; kingdom Metazoa; phylum Chordata; class Actinopteri; order Cypriniformes; family Danionidae; genus Danio; species Danio choprae. Next base: position 6,918,098 of record CAIGQW010055671.1, on the reverse strand, counting down.
AGAACTTTTTTTTATCTAAAGAACAAATTTGTTTTTGTTTTTTTTAGATCTAAAGAACAGTTTAAATGTTAAAGATTCTTCACTGAACCAATATCAATTAAAAACCTTTGTGTTTAAGAATGGAGAACACCAAACCTGCTCCAAACCTGCATGCCTAAAACACATCCAAATTCAAATTTCTTCAGGAAAGGTGTTCAGCGAATCACCCTGGGGTCACCCACCCAATCAACGCACTCTTGTCTGTCTCTGAAGGAGAATTTTTTTCTCGAGGTACATCCATGCCATATCATAATTACTGTAATTATGAGATTCCAACTCATAAAATATATTATTATACACTGAAAAAAATGATGTCTGCAAAATTGTTGCAAACTATTTATATGTGTTGAATTTAAACAAACAAGTTAAATTTAGTTATGTTCAACTTAATTTGTTTAAATTCAGCCCAAATAAACTGTTACAACCACTTAACTTAAAAAAAATTATATTGTAAATCCAAGGAATCATCTTTGAATAATTTTGTTCAGTGTACAATTACAATTTGACAGTTTTGGGGAAAACAAAACAGAAAAACAAACATAATTCAAAGTCTGAAGACGTGAACAACAGGGTAGAATGATCAAATGGCTTAACTGTAGCATCAGTAACAATATTTAACCCGAAGTTTTGCTGTTAATTTACTTTCATCTCACCATCTAACAAGATTTAACCAAGATTTAGTTGACTTCTTTCCTTATTAACACATTAAGGAACATTTTCAGCTGAATCTGTGGTTATTCAAATAAAATGCAAGTCAATGGCATACTGACAAATATTAGTTTAAAACTGTTTAACTGTCTTGTTTTCTGCAATTGAAATACACAAATCTTTAGGACTTATTTATTTATATATTTATTTGTTTGTTATTATTTTTACTGTTTGAAAATGTTATGATCACCAGCAGTGTTGCCCTTGCAGGCTGCTGGAGAACATTTACTGTCATTCTACCGAACTACAAACCCTATCTTGCCCTGCAGTCACACACCTGTTTCAGTTCTAAACACCACTCACACATACACATCTTGTCTAGTCTTGTTTCCAAGTAGTGAGCTTTTAAAAGCATTTCCTGGATTGTCTAGCAGCGTTTTGACCCTTGTTTGATTCATTGTTTATCTTTGTTTTGCCGCCTGTTACACTGACAATGCTTTTGTATTAGCTGCATGCTACAGTCTGTCCCTGTTTTGAACCTTACCTGTCTGACCATTCCTAATAAGATCTGCAATTTGGATCTGACCCTTGTTGTCAACACCAATCATTACAGAAAACATTGCTGTAGTACATACAGATAATAGATCATTTTTATTCAATTATTTCTTTTGGCCAACTGATCAAATGCAATTTCTAAAAACAGGCAGAAGTAAAAACAGGAGACATCTGGACCCTCTCTCTCTGTCTTTGTGTGTGTGTGAGAGCGTGTGTGTATGTACACGTGTGCATGCATGTATGTGTGCGTGTTACTAACAGGGCACCACTACTGCCGCTAGGTCTGCCTCAGGCGGTCTCTTTCATTTGTGATTTCCCATTTTTAATTAACTCCTCAAGTTTGTTAACACAGCATCACATCACATCACATCCCCCTTGTTTTAAATCACAAGCTGTTGTTTATTTCTTTAAAATCTGTGCAGTTCATCAAAACATTGTGAATCAAAATTATGATGGTTTTACACTCATTTCTACAATATGCAGATAAATGATATTACTTTTAAAAGGTTAATAGAGAATCAGCATTGAATTAATGCATGACTGAAATATTCATTCATTCATTCATTCATTTTCATTTCGGCTTAGTCCCTTTATTAATCTGGGGTCGCCACAGCAGAATGAACCGCCAACTTATCCAGCATATGTTTTACGCAGCGGATGCCCTTCCAGCCGCATCCCATCTCTGGGAAACATCCATACACCCCCATTCACTACGGACAATTTAGCTTACCCAATTCACCTATACCGCATGTCTTTGGACTTGTGGGGGAAACCGGAGCACCCGGAGGAAACCCACGCCAACACGGGGAGAACATGCAAACTCCACACAGAAAGGCCAACTGACCCAGCCGAGGCTCTAACCAGCGATCAGCGACCTTCTTGCTGTGAGGCGAACGTGCTACCCACTGCGCCACTGTGCATGACTGAAATATAAAAATTAAAAACATTTGATGATCATTTAAAACTAAACTAATTAACTCATGTTGTCCTTTAAAAAAATAAATGCATTTAAATGTTTTAAAGAAGATCTGTGACATAATGCTGGCCTGACTTAATAGGTTAGTTAATCCAAAAATGAATATTCTTAGTAATTATTTACTCACCCTCATGTCACTCAAAACCGATAAGGCTTTTGTTCATCTCCAAAACACAAATGAATGAAGCCTGAGAGATTTCTATCCTTTTTTGAAAGTTCCTTTATTAAAACTTTAATGCATAACAGATTACTAAACGAATTAATTCGTATAATAACCAGTAAGTTTTATTTAAGCAGATATGGCTGACTTTGTATATCATATTTAAGGTGGGAAAAAAAAAGCCTGAATCGGTTAATTGTTAAAGTAGTTTTTTGTTCTCCTTAGAAAACTTGGATTGAAAGTTAATTCACAGGATTACAAAGGTTTTATGAACATTTTTAAAACATCAACATATTGCTGAAATAAACTTTTAAAAGAGGGACAGAAATCTCTCAGGTTTAATTAAAAATATCTTCATATGTGTTTCGAAGAAGAAGAAAAAAATGAATGGGTTTGGAACCAGATGCCTCATTAGCGCCGATTTCTGTTTTATAGGAATGTATGAATATTTGTGTTATCGACAGACTTCAGCAGATGGTTTCGGTAAATTAACATAATACAATAAGACGAAGGCTTTAGCTAAAAGAGTTTATACTGTACTCAAATCAACACATTCTTACCTCTAAATAGTTATAAAAAGAACTCTAAAAAGTTGTCCTATTTCTTTATGAACTTAAATCTCAGTATAAATGTCAGTTCAGTTTTGCAAAACTCATATCTATATTTGGGTGAGTAAAAGCTTTTTTGTGGTCAAAATTGTCCCTTTAAAAGCTGTGTTTAAAAGAACACTCCACTTTTCTTTTCTTTTTTTTACAACTCCCCTAGAGTTAAACAGGTGAGTTTGACCATTTTTGATCCATTCAGCCAATCTCCATGTCTGGCTGAGCACTTTTAGCTTAGCTTGGCATAGATCATTGAATCGGATTAGACCATTAGCAACTTGCTCAAAAAAAAAAAGAAAGATAATTTTCCTATTTAAAGCATAACTATATTGTAGTTACATTGTGTACTAAGATGCTGCAGCCATTATACGGCAGCTAAATTCCTTGATTATTATGCTGGAATGAGATTATAGTTCCTAGTTATATCAGCCTAGAAAATAGCAACTTTTCATGTTTAGTCTTAATACAGTATAGAATAGTCAAGCTTTAATGTGGACTTAAAAAAAACTTTTTTTTTTACAAAACTGACAAGAAGCTAATGGTCTAATCTGATTAAATGATTTATGCTAAGCTAAGCTAAAAGTTCTCCTGCCATACCCAGAGATTGGCTGAATGGGTTAAAAAATAATGGTATAATGCAACTTTTTAACTTTAGGGTACTTGAGAAATGAAACAAAAAAGTGAAGTGTTCCTTTAAATCTAAATCTTATCAAGAGTAATAACATAAAACACTTTTTACACTGTAGTGTCATAATAAGGTACATCAATTTGTTATTTCTTTATATAACTACCCCAAAATAAACCCTTGTTGGTTCAAAAAAAATATTTCCTTCATTAATTCTTTGCATGAAAATAAAAAAGGAAATGGCAATTTTATATAACACTGGTCCACACAACAGATAAACAAACCCACACAGCAATGTACACATATCCACAGCCATGCAGTCCTGGCTCAGGTTTTCTGCTCCAGTGATCTGAACAACCGTAATGAAATGGTAGTTCCGTTCCATGTTCTCTGAAACCCTCAACAGACAGAGATATGTTTGGTGACTGCTTGACTGCACACAAATTTGTGGAGAGAAACACGTTATTGAGCTCTGTGACTCTAAAAGAACTTCTATTTTTCTCTTTTTCCCCTGCCTATAATGTATACGAGTCACAGGGACGCCAGGAACACCCAAACAAAAGCATTCATCACCATTTACAGCCTCAATTGGATGCACAGAGCCAATTTACTGTGATGAGAATGAATGTGGATATGCAATTCAAGTTTAAATTTGTGAACTGTCACGGCCATGCAGTAGTTTTGTAGTGTAAGTGGAGATGGGTTTGTATATTTACATAAATTTGGTTCCCATTGAGAATCATAGAGGAAATGTGTGAGGCAATTCTCTAACTAGGCATATCTGATTAGTTGAAGACTGTTTTAATTAATGAGAACCATTAGTCTAAAAGCTTGATTGAAAAGCCCGGTCTCATTGTTTATGTGCAGGCCTTAGTATGAAACATTTACAGGTGCAAAATGTAAACATTACATACAAATGCATAGCTGCATTTTTGCCATTTTAACTATATATTTTAGATCCCTTAAATTGGCCCTCAACCTGAACATTTTATTGAAATTATAAAAAGAATAGGGTGTCACAGTGGCATAGTGGGTAGCACGATCGCCTCACAGCGAGAAGGTCGCTGGTTCGAGCCTCGGCTGGGTCAGTTGGCATTTCTGTGTGGAGTTTGCATGTTCTCCCCGTGCTCGCGTGGGTTTCCTCCGGGTGCTCCGGTTTCCCCCACAAGTCCAAAGACATGCATTATAGGTGAATTGGGTAAGCTAAATTGTCCGTAGTGTATGTGTGTGAATGAGTGTTTATGGATGTTTCCCAGTGATGGGTTGCAGCTGGAAGGGCATCCGCTGTGTAAAACGTATGCTGGATAAGTTGGCAGTACATTCCGCTATGGCGACCCCAGATTAATAAACGGACTAAGTCGAAAAGAAAATGAATGAATGAATAAAAAGAATATATATAACAGAATATGAAAATATGCAATATAAATATGGTTAGCACTGTCATCTCACAGCAAAAAGGTCGCTGGTTTGAGTCTAGGCTGGGCCATTTGACATTTCTGTGTGGAGGTTGCATGTTCTCCCTGTGTTCGCGTGGGTTTCCTCCGGGTGCTCCGATTTCCCCCACAGTCCAAAGATATGTGGTTCAGGTGAATTGAATAAACCAAATTGTCTGTAGTGTGTGTGTGTGAATTAGTTTGTATATGTGTTTCCCAATACTGGGTTGCGGCTGGAAGGGCATCCACTGCGTAAAACATATGCTAGAATAGTTGGCGGTTCATTCCACTGTGGTGACCTCTGAAACAGAAACTAAGCCGAAGGAAAATGTATGAATGAATGATATATAAAATGGGAGGTTCATTCCGCTGTGGCGACCCTTAATAATCAGGGACTTATCCAAAGGAAAATTAATGAATAAATATATAAAATGATATATGAAAAATGGGCGGCACAGTGGGTAGCACTGTTGCCTCACAGCAAGAAGGTTGCTGGTTTGAGCCTCGGCTGGGTCAGTTGGCATTTCTGTGTGGAGTTTGCATGTTCTCCCTGTGTCCGCGTGGGTTTCCTCTGGGTGCTCCGGTTTCCCCCACAGTCCAAAGACATGCGCTATAGGTGAATTGGGTGAGCTAAAATTGTCCGTAGTGTATGTGTGTGTGAATGAGAGTGTATGGGCATTTCCTAGTGATGGGTTGCAGCTGGAAGGGGATCCGCTGCATAAAACATATGCTGGATAAGTTGGCGGTTCATTCCGCTGTGGCGACCCCTGATTAATAAAGGGAGTAAGCCAACAAGAAAATGAATGTATGAATATAAAAAAAAACACAACAAACACAAATCACTGCTGTAAAGCTTTTCCAGGTAGCAATTTTAGATTTTGTTTCCTCACAGTTGGAAATTATGGATTCTGGGGATTTATATTATTGTGCACAAGTAAACTGATTACTTTTGTGATTTTATGTATTTTTTTATTGTTGGTTACAGCATAGTCCTAAGGAAACATGTTGTGTCTCCCATGGCAACCTAAATAAATATTACATGAGTAGGCTGAATGCAATTACATAAATGTAATTCATTTTAAGGTTTTAAAGTCTATTCTTAATAACACTGATCTTGTTAACATAATTCTCTGAAATTAGTTGGCACTGGTTCAGTCTGTCAGACAGAAGAAAATGTAACAATTGGGTGTCATACAATAAAAATATGGATATAAATAGGTATAACTGAATAATAAGATTTCAGATCGCAATGACACACCATGAGCCTCAAACATGATTGTTTCCTCGTTTTCATGTAAATTCCGTGAATGTAAATTCAGAAGGAAAAACGGGCCAATTGGAACAAAACACAAAGTCTGACAATCCACACGGGATTATTAATAAACACACCGCAGGCTGCTTTTGATTGGCCACAACGTTTCCCATTGAGATTACAACATAGATTTTTTTCTGGTAATACAAGTTTGTATTAAACATATTATACACATGGAACAGGGCAGCAAGGTGGCAAAGTGGTTAGCATGATTGCCTCACAGCAAAAAGTTTGCTGGTTAGAGTCAATGTTAACAACGTCCAGGTTGGACCAAAAATGTTCAATGATGTAATCTCAATAGAAAACGTTGTGGCCAATCAAAAGGCCTTGTGTGGGGTTTGCATGTTCTCCCTGTGTTTCTGGGTTTTTCTCTAGGTCCTCTGGTTTTCCCAAAAGACAAACGGCATAGGTAACCTAAATTGGCCATAGTGTGTGAATGGGAGAATGCATGGGTGGAAGGGCATCCACTGTGTAAAACCATAGTCAAAGTAATTTGTGGTTCATTCTGCTGTGGCAACCACTGATGAAGTACAGAATAAGCTGAAGGAAAGTGAGTGAGTGAATGTGGGACTCTCTGTGGAATTTTGCTGTTTAAACAGGAGAGGTAGCATGACTAAAAAGGAATAATTCTATGAAGCAGACAGCCATGCGTCTCATCTGTTTACAGCTTGTCTGAATGCAAAATGCAGGATATACGGATTACAAATTGATTTAATGCCACCCCAAAGAGGCTTTAAATGTTTAAATGTATCTTTTGTTAGTGTAACTTGTGTATCGTGAACAATTTTACATATTAAATCAATGCACTTTATGATACATTTCAACAGGATATAAGTAGAATTCAGAAACCCTTGTTTGGCCATTAAGTGACCAGCAGCCAGCAACTTATTGCAAGCATTTGTGTGCATGTAACATACAATAAACTTGATTTAGTGCTCAGATATACTCAGTATACTTTTTGTTCAGAACTAACTAGTGTAGACACACTTCCTTCTTTTGTACAATTAATGAAAACAATAACTTTTTTTACAGCTAATTCTTCAAAGCAAACCAGTAATCAACTGCAGCCGAGCCTTCTGTCCCCATTCTGCTTGAGTGGGCTAGCTGTCAATCATATCTGTCCATCACATACACCATCTGCTAAGTATATATGTGCCTGAGAAATTGCATGAATGTGTGCTGTTGCATTGCTTCAGGTTAGCTAACATTGACCTGTTTCATTTTCCAACAGTGTGTGTGTTTAAAGCTGAAGGTTATATGGAATCTGTTCCATCACTCTCTCGACCTCATGCTGAGGTTAATCAATGCGCAACATCACACTTAATGATCACTTGATTGATCCCCTGCTGAGGTTAGAACCTCTCCGTCTCTTTGCCATCCTGACTCACACTACACGCTGGGCTTAGCACCGCATCTGCTTGCCTTACATACAGCGTGCACCTTATATGTTACAAGACTTACACTTATTTACTAACAGTCAGAGGTTTTGGGGTCAGTCAGAGAATTTATGGTTGTTCTCACACTATTCGTCTGGTGCGATCTGGTCTGGTCAAAATATTTCAGTGCTTACTGGTTCATCCAGGTTACACTCAGTTGTCTGTTAATGTAAAGTCCAAGACCTTCATGTTTTACTCCAGGACAGCCAATTCAAATACATTTTCTGTCATATTTAAAGGAACGTATTTGCTATAACTGATAAAATGAAATACTATTGATCAACAAAGAGAAACTTGTTTGTCAAGACAGCATAATACAATGCAGGTCACTAGGAACTTTGATGGATGAATATGGAAACAACAGACACAATGATAGCCGCCAAGTTCCTGTCTTTACGGGTTGAAAATGTCAAGCTGGGAGGGATGAAGAGGCCCAGGGTGACACCACAGGTCTGGAGGTCCAACGTGGAATCGACAGCTCATGGGACTGAGGTAAAAGGTCCAAGGTAGAATCGACAGCTCATAGGGCTGAGGTGGAGGTGGGGCTCAGAAGACAAGTTTGATAAAGATGGTGTTGGAGGAAAGACAGAGCCTGGTGAAGCTGAATACAAACTTTACAAATCACTCAGATCATTAGGATCAAGTAAATTAGAAATTCCAAGAGTGCTGCTGCTGGAGCCAGCTTCCAGAAATGATCAGATGTGCTCCAACAGTAGACACATACAAATCAAAACTAAAAACACACCTGTTTAGCTGTGCGTTTACTGAATGAGGATTGTGCTACGTCCGACAGACTGCACTATTTGTGCCTTTCTTTTCTTATTATTCCTTTTAAACCTGTTTGTTTGAACATTTCAATTTTCAATTTCAATGTACACATTTCAATTGAGTTTTTCTTACGATTCCTTTATTCTGGCTTATGTTAAGAACTTTGAATTACCATTTTGTAAGAAATGTGCTATATAAAAAAACTTGCCTTGACTTGCTATAAAGCCAGAGGGGTGAAGGGCTCAGGCATAGATGGAGGCCTGGAAACCTATACTGAAACCAGCATTACGTCTGACCAGTGTAGAACAGGAATCAGTCAATGTAGGAAAGATGATAGTCCATGGTGGAGTTGATGTGTTGGAAGTCCGAAATGTATTTCTTGAAGAACTATGGTAGAGGTAAGGGATTGACAAACAATGATGAACCCGGAGACCATAAGGTCAGAGCTGGATTCAGACAAGCACATACCAAAAGGCTGAAGGGAGCCCATGGAGAAAAACGTAATGAAAAAGACTGTGATTGGCTGAGAAGGAAAACATAGAAAAGGATATAAGGAGACTTGGCACTTATGAGCTGTCTAGGACCAACAGTGGTGATGAAGCTTTGAGAACTGGCCAGAACTACTGGTGAACAAGAAACTCGGGCCTGGGGGAACAAGCGGTGATGAAAGACACAGGAGACTGAAACCAGGGCAATGTTGGAGACAGGGGGCAACTGTAGGGGGGGTTAGCAGGAAGTGGCCAATGAATTCAATAGTCCAACCATGATGAAATCAATGAATGAGGGAATAAGATTGATGAGAAACCTCTACATGTCAAACAGATTAACTAAATGTCCAACAGAGACTGACATGGGTCCTTATTCTTCCACCTGGTCAAGACATGACAGCTCTGGCTCATGAGAGAAGCACCAGGAGATGAATTGGAGACTAATTAAGATCTCTACTACATCCAACCATTTCAGCAAACATCCCAATATGATTTACTTTTAAATCGTGAAAGAGATTATTTTTAAAATAAATGACCACATGGATGGAGATGCAAACAGACCATTAAAGCAGCCATCATAAGCAGATACAGATTTATTCAGAGCAACTTTTGCAAAAACCTCTAACCTTTTACACTTCTTTGTTGTGCATCCATTGTATAGCCCCCCAGCATGCACGTGATTATGTGTTAGTGCTAAACACAATGTTAGTGATATGCAGTTTGGTTTACATATCAATAACAATGGCCTCAAACATTTCTTATGTATGATTCTGAGGGTGATCAAATAATTGCTCATCTCGACTTAGATGTGAGGGTGCTGATTGGCTAAATTGCATGTAAAATTTGGAACGTCTCATTTGATTTTATTTATTTCAAACAGAATATCATACACTTAAAACAATTCTTCAAACAAAATGCATTTCATCATAATCAACAAAAATATTCACTTATCCATGTTGATAGCAAACAAAGGAATCCATATATGCAAAGAAAACAAAACTATTTCGTTTACAAATTAAGTTATGTGTGATAAAATGAAATGACACAGGGAAAAGGGAGGTGTAGAAAGACAGTGAAAGCCCAGACAGCAGCTGAAATCTCTCAGTAGTTCTTCAGCAACCCTCTGCTCTTTGTCATCATTGTAAATTGATGATTAAAGACAATGATCCAAAACACAGCCAAGGAAACTCTTAAATGCTTTCAGAGAAAGAAAATCAAGCTGTAGAATGGCCCAGTCAATCACCTGACTGGAATCCAATAGAAAATACCAACACAGGCTCATTCTGAAAACGTAGCCCTATGCACGTTTCTGGAGATCGCGAACTATGTGGCCAGAGGTATTTGGTATGGCTGCATTTCATTTTTTAAACAAACGTTACGGGGCGGTATGACACCGTTCCTTTTAGCGTTTACCAGCTGACCGATTACCTCCGTATGGACGGCTTTCCCGCTGTAACCAGTTTGTCCCGTTAGCTCGCCATGTACGTCGGCGGACTTGAGATGCAGAGAGGAGTTGACCACGATGACGGCGTTCGAGTCCAGTGAAGAATGGTTCCAGAAAGCAGGTAAGACAAAAACAGAATCCAAAAAATAAAATAAACAAGTAAATAACAAGGGTGAGAATGTAGTAAAAATCGGAAAAAAAGGGCTTTTCTTTTTCCTGGATTGCTTTTAAAAATTGTTGGTTGGGTTTAGGGAAGGAGGAGGATGGGTCAGTCGATCGGTCAGTCAAACGTTCAGTCAGTCAAACAGTCAGTCAACAGAAATGTATCCACAGGTACGTTTTCACAATGAGGCTGGGTTGGAAAATATAAAATAAAGATCAGATTTGATAATCAAGACCAAGAGAGACATTAAGATTTTTACACTCTGTTGAAGTTTCATGTGACTTCATTCTCCATATAGTTCAGTAATTTATCCTTGTGTCATTCCATTGTTATTACACATAACTCATTTTTCAGATTTGTTTTGCTTTATTTTTATGTTTGTATTGTTTGTTTTTTTACCAAAATCCGGTTCAATTCCATGTCAACAGCTCCTTCAGAAATATTATTCCCAGGGAAAAACATGATGTGTTCAATATTTATTTCCCCCACTGTACACGATACTGCAAACAGTTATCAATGTGTTGGATGTTTTTTTTACCTTAACTTGCAGCTCGTTTGAGCTATCTCGGCTATTGTAGTCATTTGACTAAACATGCATTTAGTGTTGTCAAAAGAACCGATACCTCTCTAGCCTAGTATACAGCACATATTTTATATTTAAAACTCAGTCAGCAGCATAAACCCCAGAACATTCTGATTCATCTAGCTATCACATGCCAGTGCTTCTTTGAGCTGCATGAAAAAATAAGAGTAGGCTAGAAGACAGTAACTTGTGTAGCCTGTGCTTACTCATAGAGTTTACACATTTTTAGCAGTACTCATTGTAAACGTGTGCTATTTTTCAGATGTATCTGCATTAAGGTAAAAGAAAAAAATATATTTTCATTTCAGCTTGTCATGTGGACAACAGAGTACACAAAAACAGCATGCGCTATTATGTTTATTGACAATCAGGGACTCCTGTAGAAAAATCACAACGAGACTATGCAAAACACTAATGCACTATTATAACTTAATGACAATAAATGTTTCAAACTGAGCCTAAACAGCTCTTAATCAACATGTGATTATACCTGTCTGACTGTTAATGAGTGTGTCAAACATGCGTGTGTGAGCATGCATTTGTTCTAGTACAGCTTGTGCGTGTGTTTGGTTTATTCATCTCATGGTGAGGTGAAATCTCTCAGCGTGTTTCTGTCCTAGAGCTGAATGTTTTGAAAAGATGCTCTCATTTTGCCTTGGGCAGTGTAAGACATCCTGGAACTCATAGGCAGATGTTGCATCAGAGCTGGAGGGCTTGTCTTTGCCTTGTTTTTTTTACTACTCAAAAACTGCCAGGTGTTGACAGGAACACTGCTTAGTTTTTTAAATTGTATAAACTCAAGTGTTTGGAGACACTGACCTGTTTCGTTTAATTTACACCAAGCTCTATTTAGATATGTTTCCTGAAATGAGGTTTGTTAATGTACAATTGCAATAAAAAAATAGCTAAAATACCCCAGTTTCTTTTTTTGAAACCTCCTGGATCTCATTGTAATTTCTACTGTCTCTCTCTTTTGTCTATTTCTCTCTCTCTCTCACACATTTTCTGTCCTTATAATGACCTCTCACTGGGACAGCCTGCCATTACACATTTATCTGTCTCCATTTTTGTGTGTTTTCACTCCTTTTCAGTCATGTTTTCCTGTCCACAAAGATCAGCAATCATCTCATCTGTCAATCTCAGCCTTCAAACCTTTCATTAAAGAGATAATGTTCCATCGATTGACATAAAGGTTAGACCTAACATTGTGTCAGTTACATCTCAATGTTTACGACACGTCTTGAATGCATTAACGCAGACCAGAAGCAGCCAAAAATAAAATTCTCCACTTGCATTGTCCTCTCCTTTGGGACCAGCCGTTCGGGACACTGCACTGACATCACAGAGAATCAGCCCCGGAGTCAAAAGAAATGTCAGCACTTCTGTCCTGTCACTGAGAGGATGGGGGAATGGGATATGGACTGAGCGCATGAATCACATCACTGACTTTTACATATAAGCTCATAAAATTCACAGCTGTAACAAAAAGAGAGGTCTATTCAATTTCTTCAAGGTAAAGGAACACTCCACTTGTTTTTGAAAATAGGCTAATTTTACAAGTCACCTAGAGTTAAACAGTTGAGTTTTACCATTTTTTTGATCCATTCAGTCGATCACCAAGTCTGGCGCGAGCACTTTTAGATTAGCTTAGCATAAATAATTGAATCGGATTAGACCGTTAGCATCAAAAAATGTAAAAAGATAATGATATTACGCAGCGCTGTTACCTACAGTAGCTGGGGACTATTTTCAGCTGCTGTGTAATATCATTTGCTGCTGCAATGGTGTGGCAGCAAAATTCCTTAATTATTACACCAAAATGAGGGTATAGGTCCGAGCCACATTGACCTATTAAAAAAGCCACTTTTCATTTTCCATCAGTCTTAGCACACAATGTAACTACAAAAGTGTCAAGCTTTAAATAAAAAATGTATCAAAACTTTTTTTTTTTCATCCAGATGCTAATGGTCTAATCCGATTCAATTATTTATGCTGAGCTAAGCTAAAGGTGCTCCAGTCAGACCCCAAGATTGCCTGAATGGATTCAAAAACGGTTAAACTCAACTGTTTTACTCTAGGTAATTTGTAAAATGAGTACTACTAAAAAAAGTAGAGTGTTTCTTTAAAACTTCCTGAATTTGTTTTTGATCTGAATATAATTTCTTTTCTGCAATTTTAAACCTGTCTGAGCAAGAGTGTTTTTTCCAGCACATATCAAGAAACAGATCAAAGCACCCGATGACAGTGTGGAATCTTTGTGTTTGCGTCGTGCATAATGCATCTGCTTGGTGACAGGTCATTTCTGTGTAATTATGACAGCTGTGGTTGGTTACAGCCATTTGGGTGACAGAGGGTGTCAGCAAACCGCAGCACCCGAACTGCCATATCTGTGATATAATGGGTTATTTACACTGATATCTTGAGTGGGGGAGATCATAAAAAAGATGATGAAAACCGAGCAAAAAGAAAACAGATAAAAGGAAGTAAATGGAAAAAGAGAGCAAACTTCAGTGCTGTGTAAAAGATGAAATGTTCTAGGAATTTCACTTACAACAATTGTTTGTTTTTAAGTTAAATAAATAAATAATTATTATTTTGGTTGCACTTTACAATAACAATGCATGGATTATGATGTACTATGTAAATTAAACGTTATTTCATGAAGAACTAATAAATAGGTTATCATAAACTAACTTTAACTATAACATGAGTCAAATACAATATGAATTCATACGTGAATAATGGCTACTTTAATTACTTGTTAGTACATGTTTGTTAATTAATTTACTTGGAGGGACACATTATCATTAACTCATTCTTAACTACTCATGAACTCCAATAAATTGTCTTCACTGCCTTTTGAACACTTGTGGCTAGTATTTAAAAATATAAACATATATATATTAGTTGACAAATATTTTGAAGAATTTAATTTGAAGTCTGATGTTTGAGTACTGTAAAGGGTCACTAACTTTATCAGTTCTTTCATTTTTTTTAACTATTTACTAATACTATGAATGATTAAATAGCCCTTGTAATATGCTGATTTGGTGCTCAGTTATTTGTATTATTGATGTTGGAAAAAGTTTTTTCTCAGCATTTTTTTGGAAACTGATGTTGTTTTTTTCTGTAATGAAAAGAAAGTTTCAAATAGCAGTGTTTATTTGAAACAGAAAGTCACATTTGTAACGTGTACTTACTGAAAAAAGTTTTAATTAATATAAGAAACATATTTTACTTATCAAAAAACAAAAATTACAAATAAATAAATAAATAAATAAACTTTATGTCCTACACTGAAAAAAAGTAAATCTACTGTGTCTTTCATACAAACTATTAGTATATTGGATTAAGTTGGATTATAACCTGTTTTATTCAATTTGCCTTCAAGGAAAAAAGTTACTCTCTAGGTAAAATTAAAAGCATTTATTTTAGTAACATTTTTACTTTTAATGCAGTTTTCATGTCATGTGACCAGGTAGTGTTTTGTGCAACACAGGCTTCATTCTGAAAACGTAGCCCTATGCACGTTTCTGGAGATCACGAATTATGTGGCCAGAAGTACGTATGGCTGCATTTCATTTTTTAAACGAACGATATGGGGCGGTATGACGCCGTTACTTTTTGTGTTTACCAGCTGACTGATTACCTCCATATGGACGGCTTTCCCGCCGTAACCAGTTTGTCCCGTTAGCTCGCCATGTACGTCGGCGGACTTGAGACACAGAAAGGAGTTAACCACGACGACGGGGTTCGAGTCCGGTGAAGAATGGTTCCAGAAAGCAGGCAAGACAAAAACAGAATCCAGAAAATAAAAAAAACAAGTAAATAACAGGGTGAGAATGTGGTAAAAATCTGAAAACGTGGTAAAAATCAGACGAGGGCTTTTCTTTTTCCTGGATTGCTTTTGAAAATTGTTGGTTGGGTTTAGGGAAGTGGGTGGGCGGATCAATCAATAAAATTGGTTGGGTTTAGGGAAGGAGGAGGGTGGGTCAGTCGATCGGTCAGTCAGACGTTCAGTCAGTCAAACAGTCAGACAACAGCGGCCTCTGGTGGGTTAACGCGAGAACGGCAGGCATGAATGGCACTCGCGAGAGAAATTTGAGGTCTCAAAAAGGGTACACAGCAGCCTCTGGTGGATTCGAGAAAACAAAAACTACAAAAAATGTACCTCCCGGGATGTATTTCGCAGCCTCCTGTAATGTATCCAGAGGTACGTTTTCAGAATGAGCCTGGGTTGGTTTTGCCATCTGCCATTACTTCAAATATAATGACAGTCTGTGCCAAAGTAAATCTTGTTTAGACAAAGGTGAGCATTACATATAAATCATGTATTTCTGCCACGTTGAGGCTAGAAGAACAATAATGTTAGCCTATAAAGTTACTCTGACAAAGATATCCTCAGGTACTGCTTATGTGCTCTTATCTATTTCGAATATGAGTTTGATTACCATCTTGCGTGACAGTTATAGCCATACTGAAAGCACCAGCATGAAAGTTTACCTCAGATCATTAGAATAAAATAACTAGCATAGCATAAAATAACTATCTAGCATGTAAGCTAATAATACATGTGTTTATTGTTTCCCCAAAATAAATATTTAAGTTGAACTAAAGTAATTCAGTTAATTCATGGTCTCTATAAAAACAACATTTTTCCTCTTAGTGAATGTTTTCTTTTTCCCTTGGGCAATATTTTTTAGCTTCAACCAAATCAAAACTATAATTTGAGTAAAATTAATCAATTTAGCTGTAACAAATTACAGCACCTTTTAAAGTTGGTTCAAGTTATGATTTTTCCAGTGTATATCTTCACAAATAAGTTGCATGAATAATGGTAGTAATATATATATATATATA